>CAUHTR010000160.1:0-179176 GCA_959609185.1 Schmidtea polychroa | reverse complement strand
NTAAAAACAAATGCTTTAGCTGAATTAGGTAAGGTTCTACCTGGAGTTGCTGGTATGTTTCAAAAAGATACGCCTCCATCCCCAGCTCCATCCCCAGTCCCAGCTCCAAAACGTAAAGGACATGGAATATCACGTATAAACAAACGAATGAAAGGACATGGAACTATATTTGCAAAATGATTTGTGGTAAATCCGAATTATGTATATTTGATAGACCATCGCCCCAGGCTGTAATAGAATTTGGGGCCTTTGAAGAAGTTTTTCCAATGAATTCAATTACTGATAGTAGAAATGATATCGAGTTTTATATTAATGGTTCGCAAACTGAATATTTAGATTTGAACGATACTTTATTGACTGTTCAGATCAAAGTTGTAGATAAAGATAGAAAAGTTTTGGATGCCAATGCGGATGTATTACCAAACAATTTCATGTTTCATACTCTGTTTAAAGATGCAGTGTTGGGATTTAATAATATCAAGATTGAGGGCGGAAATAATACATTCATTCACAAGGCTTTGATAGAAACTATTTTAAATTACAATTCCGATACTAAAAATACCTGTCTTACACCTATGGGTTATGCAGCAACAGATGATGAAAGAAAAAAGTGGGTTAAAGGTTCAAAAGTATTCACTATGTGCTCATCATTACAACTTGATTTTATGGATCAACCGAAATATTTACTACCGGGAGTTAATATACATATTAGATTGAAAAGATCTGATTCTGCATTATCTCTTACTAGTGCAACTGGTGCACCAATATGTCAATTAGTTGATGCAAAATTATTGGTGAGAAGAATTCGAGTAGACCCGTCAGTATTAGCTGGTCATCAACTGGGTCTTTATTCAAAACATGCAATTTATCCTTTAAAAACAAAGGAAATTGTACAATTTGCTATTGCTAAAGGTGCTTCATCATTCTATAAAGAACAAATATTTGGTGACAGAAGAATGCCTAATTTTATTCTGGTAACATTTCAAAGTGAAACGCAATATAATGGATCTTATACTGCTTCCAGCTCAATTTTCAAAAACTTTGGTGTTACTTCATTGACTTTGTCAAAAAATACTGATTATAGAGAAACATATACTCAAGATTTCGAGAATGATAATTACTGTGCGACATATATACAGAGTATTGTTAGAAATCTGGGTTATTTAGATAAAAATTTGAATTGTGGAATTACTCTAGAAGAATTTAAAAGCAAATATCCATTTTTCACATTTGTTTTAGCTCCCGATTTTGATTTAAATCAGAGTCAACTACCACAAAACGGGAATTTACGACTGGATATTAAGTTTGCAAAGGCCATTACAGAACCGGTACATGTTATAATATATGGAGTATTTGAAAATGAAGTTCAAATTACTGCAAATAGAACCGTGCTAGTATAAATGTATACAGAAACACAAAAAGTTGTCATGGAGTAAGTTTTTTGATAATGTTTAATTTTATTAAAGTAGTTCTGTTCAGGTTAATCGAATTGGAAAACAAATATTAGGAAATGAATTTGTAGGAGTTTTTCCTCTCGATAAAATTCCTTATTTGAGCAATAATCAAGCCATAATTGTCAATACTCATTCGTCTCATCTTGGTGGAGAACATTGGATAGCTATATATGTGAAACCTAGTAATATATTCGTATTCGATCCTATGGGTTTCTATTATCCTGCTTTGTTGATATCAAAACTTCAAACAATTGGGAAACCTATTGTATATAATAAAACTATGTTTCAAAATCCATTGACTCAAACATGTGGTCAACACTGTTTGGCATGGTTGTTGTATAAAAAAATTTGATGGTTAATAAATGTATACTGTATGATTTTTATTTGTTGACTATTTTCATTATTTGTTAAATATTATTATTATTTGTTAAATATTATTATTTTATGTTTAATCATGAAAATGTTGAAAATCATGTAATTGACGTAGAAATTAAGTTTTATGAATATTTAATTAAATAATAATAATAATGAAACTTCTAATAAAATTAAGGTCACAATTGCAATCCAAGGATATAAAGTTGATAATAATGATGTGTATTCTCCAATTTGGAAAATTATGTCTGCTAGACTTTCACAACTATTTTAATATTATATTTAATAAATGTATTAGTCATATTTGTTTTTTCTCTTTATTAATTGCAACATTAATGCAAATGACATGCAAATTTAACAAAGAAAATCTATAAACAAACTTATAATATAGTTTTAAAAGTGGTAATAATGACTACAGATAAAGGTTACGAATGATTGTGTAGATCATGTCGTTGAAAATATAATGAAATGTGGAGATGATGATTGCGAATGTGTTAATAAATTTTAAAATTGAATTATTTTCATTTAAATATACTATTAAAAATAATAACATTAATTTTATTCATATATCTACAGAAAATATACATTATAACAACTCCAGTTGTAAGTTTTATATAGTTTTTCATTTTTCTTTTGATTTCATCAGTTTCTTTAACATTGCAGACCAGTTTATTTAATACACCCCATCCGCCATTGGCTTCTATCCATGGGGTAAACTTGGACTTGATTATCTAGAAATGAATATTATTAAAATATATATAAGCAGATTATAAAAGAAATCTTACTTCTAAAGACCACTGATAATAATGTTCTGAGTCATGTTGACCTTTTGCAATGATTATCATCATGTAGGTGAATCCTATAATTATCCTTGTCCATTTCATGTCTTCATCGAAAAGACAGTGATATATTCTATTGAAGTATAACTTCTTGGTTTCCAGGGATTCCATCTCCATCATCTGCTGATAATCGATATGTTCACCTTCAATGATTTGTTCAGTTCGATTGACCAGGAAATTGAGGCTGTCGACTATATTCGCGGTGACAATTCCGTTAAGAACATTTTCACTAAATTGATACATTTTTACAATAATTTTTAATATACTGCTTTATTTATATTACTACTACTGAAATAACATATGATCTGATTGGTTGATGGATTATAAAAATAAACATATAAGTTTTGATTTGATACAACATGAATACAATATTTCTATCGGTATAATGAGTGTGTGCTAAAACTAATAATAATAATAATAATAATAATAATAATAATAATAATAATAATAATAATAATAATAATAATAATAATAATAATAATAATAATAATAATAATAATAATATTAAATTTAGAAAATATGTGTTTTATTACATTGTTTAATAATATCATTGTACCCTTGCGAGTTGTTGAGCGTGAGCAGTACCCTTGTGAGCAATACCCATGTGACTTGTCGAGTGTGAGCAGTACCCTGGTGAGCAATACCCTTGTGAGCAGTACCCATAGGGGGACAAAATATTTTGTCGGATAGACTAGGAGTATATATATTAATACTAATAATAATAAAAATAATATTAAAAATAATAAAAATAATAATAATATATGGCTCAATCGAAAGGTCTTGGATTGGGCTTTAAAATGAGCTATCGATGAATAATTTCCGTGGCGGGAACTCTGTAAATTTAAATTTTTAAATATGACATTGAAAAAAAAAGACCTTGAAAAAATAAATGACCTTGAAAAAATAAATGACCTTGAAAAAGTAAATGACCTTGAAAAAGTAAATGACCTTGAAAAAAATAATAAATGACCTTGAAAAAATAAATGACCTTGAAAAATAATATTTTGAAAAAAAAAATAAATGACCTTGAAAATGGTCTCGGGAAAACTTTAATAACTTTGCCAATAATAATGATGATGATAATATTTATACATCAGTAGATAGATCTTGCACTAAGCTTCAAATTAAGCTATCAATTAATAGATTCGGATAATGGGAACGATAACTTTTGGGCAAACGAAAACCAGGAGCCCGCTAGAACACTTAATAATATTTTGAATAATTATATGACCTTGAAAATTATTTTTGTTAAAATGTTAATTACTTTGTCAATATTAATGATGATGATACTTTCAATGGCTCATTCGAAAGGTCTTGGATTGGGCTTCAAATTAAACTATCGAATAATAAATTCGGATAATGGGAACGATAACTTTTAGGCAAACGAAAACCAGGAGCCCGCTAGAACACTAATAATATTTTTGAAAATAATAATAATATTTTAAAAAATAATAATATGACCTTGAAAATATAAATGATTTTGAAAATATAAATAACCTTGAAAAATAAATGACCTTGAAAAAGTAAATGACCTTGAAAAAATAAATGACCTTGAAAAATTAAATGACCTTGAAAAATAATATTTTGAAAAAATAAATGACCTTGAAAATGGTCTCGGGAAAACTTTAATAATTTTGCCAATAATAATGATGATGATAAATTTTATACGTCAGTAGATAGATCTTGCACTAAGCTTCAAATTAAGCTATCAATTAATTAATTCGGATAATGGGAACGATAACTTTGGGCAAATGAAAACCAGGAGCCCGCCAGAAACACTAATAATATTTTGAATAATAATATGACCTTAAAAATGATTTTTGGTAAAATGTTAATAACTTTGTCAATATTAATGATGATGATACTTTCAATGGCTCAATCGAAAGGCCTTAGATCGGGCTTTAAAATAAGCTATCGTTGAATAATTTTCGTTGGCGGAAACTCTGTAAATTTAAATTTTAAAATATGACCTTGAAAAAAAATGACCTTGAAAAAATAAATGACCTTGACATTTTATTTTTAAAAAAAAAAAAAAATTTCCCCCGGGGGGGGGGGTATATGTGTCGTGGCGGGCTCCTGTTCTGGCGGGCTCCCTTCCATCTACTGATTTGCTATGAATTAAAATTTTCATAAAAATCGGTTAATGATTTTTACATAAAAGATCGTAGTAATTTCTCAACCACTGATAAAAAATGCGGTAAACAGGCATTATATAATAACTGATATTATTATTCAGACATATTGGGGCTTTATTTTATCATAATTAATATAATTTTTATTATTTTTATTATTTTTATTATTTTATTAATGTCTAGACTCTGGTGGTTAAGTGGTGTTTACACTTTTTGGTTTTTGATTTTGACGTTTGGTATGAGGTTCAAATCCAAGTATTGGCGACTTTTTTAATTTTTTAAAAATTGATTTTTAACAATTAATTTTAATACAGATCGAATCAGCATACTTTATTTGCCATGGATATCAATTTTTATAGAATCGGTTAATGATTTTTATCTAAAGGTTCATATCAATTTCTCAACTAATTGTAAAAAATGCAATAAACAAGCATTAAATAATAATTGATATTAATTTTCAGACCAATTGGGGATTTATTTTATCATTATTAATAATATTTTTGTTTTATTATTTATATTATTTTTCTTATTTTTCTTATTTTTCTTATTTATAATATTTTTATTATTTTATTATTATTTCTATAGACATTCGTGGTTAACTGGTCTGTTCACTTGTTGATTTTTGATTTTGACGTTTGGTATGAGTTACAAATTAAAGTATAGGCGACTTTTTTATTTTTTCAAAAATGAATATTTAACAATTAATTTCAATACAGATTGAATCAGCATACTCGATTTGCTATGAATTGCAATTTTCATAAAAATCGGTTAAGGATTTTTACATAAAAGATCGTAGTAATTTCTCAACTACTGATAAAAATTGCAGTAAACAGGCATTAAATAATAATTGATATTATTTTTCAGACCAATTGGGGATTTATTTTATCATTATTAATAATATTTTTTTTATTATTTGTGTTATTTGTATTATTTTTGTTATTTTATTTTATATATTTCGAGAGATTTGTGGTTAAGTGGTCTGATCACTTTTTGATTTTTGATTTTGACGTTTGGTATGAGGTTCAAATCCAAGTAAAGGCGACTTTTTTTATTTTTTCAAAAATTAATATTTAACAATTTATTTTAATACGGATTGAATCAGCATACTTTATTTGCTATGAATTGCAATTTTCATAAAAATCGGTTAAGGATTTTTACATAAAAGTTCATAGTAATTTCTCAACTACTGATAAAAATTGCAGTAAACAGGCATTAAATAATAATTGATATTATTTTTCAGACCAATTGGGGATTTATTTTATCATTATTAATAATATTTTTTTTTATTATTTGTATTATTTGTATTATTTTTTGTTATTTTATTATTTATATTACAAGGGATTGGTGGTGAAGTGGTCTGTTCTCTTTTTGATTTTTGATTTTGTCGTTTGGTATGAGGTTCAAATCCAAGAATAGGCGACTTTTTTATTTTTTCAAAAATTAATTTTTAACAAATAATTTTAATACAGATTGAATACTCGATTTGCTATGAATTAAAATTTTCATAAATATCGGTTAAGGATTTTTACAGAAAAGATCGTAGTAATTTCTCAACCACTGATAAAAATTGCAATAAACAAGCATTAAATAATAATAGCTATTATTATTCAGACATATTGGGGCTTTATTTTATCATTATTTATAATATTTTTATTTTTATTATTTATATTATTTTTATTATTTTTATTATTTTATTATTATTTTTGAGGATTCTGGTGGTTAAGTGGTCTGTTCACTTTTTGATTTTTGATTTTACTTTTAGCATGAGGTTCAAATCCAAGTATAGCGACTTTTTCATTTTTTCAAAACTTAATTTTTTACAATACAGATTATACAGATCAAATCAGCATAATTTATTCGCTATGAATTGAAATTTTCATAAAAATCGGTTAATTTAAATTTTAAAATATGACCTTGAAAAAAAAATGACCTTGACATTTTATTTTTTAAAAAAAAAATTTTCCCCCGGGGGGGAGGGGGTATATGTGTCGCGGCGGGCTCCTGTTCTGGCGGGCTCCCTTCCATCTACTCAAATTGAGTATGCTGATTCAATCTGTATTAAAATTATTTATTAAAAATTAATTTTTAAAAAAATAAAAAAGTCGCCTATACTTGGATTTGAACCTCATACCAAACGTCAAAATCAAAAATCAAAAAGTGATCAGACCACTTAACCACAAATCTCTCGAAATATATAAAATAAAATAACAAAAATAATACAAATAACACAAATAATAAAAATAAACATATTATTAATAATGATAAAATTAAGCCCCAATATGTCTGAATAATAATATCCATTATTATTTAATGCCTGTTTACCGCTATTTTTATCAGTAGTTGAGAACTTACTACGATCTTTTATATAAAAATCCTTAACCGATTTTTATGAAAATTTTAATTCATAGCAAATCGAGTATTCAATCTGTATTAAAATTATTTGTTAAAAATTAATTTTTGAAAAAATAAAAAAGTCGCCTATTCTTGGATTTGAACCTCCTACCAAACGTCAAAATCAAAAATCAGAAAGAGAACAGACCACTAAACCACGAGACTCCTCAAAAATAATAATAAAATAATAAAAACAACAAAATAAATAAAAATAATAAAAATAAAAAAATAATAAAAATAATAAAAATAGTATAAATAATAAAAATTAAAATAATTTTATTAAAGATAAAATAAATCCCCAATTGGTCTGAAAAATAATATCAATTATTATTTAATGCCTGTTTACTGCAATTTTTATCAGTAGTTGAGAAATTACTATGAACTTTTATGTAAAAATCCTTAACCGATTTTTATGAAAATTGCAATTCATAGCAAATAAAGTATGCTGATTCAATCTGTATTAAAATAAATTGTTAAATATTAATTTTTGAAAAAATAAAAAAAGTCGCCTTTACTTGGATTTGAACCTCATACCAAACGACAAAATCAAAAATCAAAAAGTGATCAGACCACTTAACCACAAATCTCTCGAAATATATAAAATAAAATAACAAAAATAATACAAATAACACAAATAATAAAAAAAAATATTATTAATAATGATAAAATAAATCCCCAATTGGTCTGAAAAATAATATCAATTATTATTTAATGCCTGTTTACTGCAATTTTTATCAGTAGTTGAGAAATTACTATGAACTTTTATGTAAAAATCCTTAACCGATTTTTATGAAATTGCAATTCATAGCAAATAAAGTATGCTGATTCAATCTGTATTAAAATAAAATTGTTAAATATTAATTTTTGAAAAAATAAAAAAAGTCGCCTTTACTTGGATTTGAACCTCATACCAAACGTCAAAATCAAAAATCAAAAAGTGATCAGACCACTTAACCACAAATCTCTCGAAATATATAAAATAAAATAACAAAAATAATACAAATAACACAAATAATAAAAATAAACATATTATTAATAATGATAAAATTAAGCCCCAATATGTCTGAATAATAATATCAATTATTATTTAATGCCTGTTTACCGCATTTTTTATCAGTAGTTGAGAAATTACTACGATCTTTTATGTAAAAATCCTTAACCGATTTTTATGAAAATTGCAATTCATAGCAAATCGAGTATGCTGATTCAATCTGTATTGAAAATTAATTGTTAAAATATCATTTTTGAAAAATAAAAAAGTCGCCTATACTTTAATTTGTAACTCATACCAAACGTCAAAATCAAAAATCCAAAAGTGAACAGACCAGTTAACCACGAATGTCTATAGAAATAATAATAAAATAATAAAAATTATAAATAAGAAAAATAAGAAAAATAAGAAAAATAATATAAATAATAAAAACAAAAATATTATTAATAATGATAAAATAAATCCCCAATTGGTCTGAAAATTAATATCAATTATTATTTAATGCTTGTTTATTGCATTTTTTACAATTAGTTGAGAAATTGATATGAACCTTTAGATAAAAATCATTAACCGATTTCTATAAAAATTGATATCCATGGCAAATAAAGTATGCTGATTCGATCTGTATTAAAATTAATTGTTAAAAATCAATTTTTAAAAAATTAAAAAAGTCGCCAATACTTGGATTTGAACCTCATACCAAATGTCGAAATCAAAAATCAAAAAGTGAACACAACAGTTAACCACCAATGTCTAGAGAAATAATAATAAAGTAATAAAAATAAGAAAAATAAAAAAAATAAGAAAAATAAAAAAAATAAGAAAAATAAGATAAAAAAGAAAAAAAGAAAAATAATCTAAATAATAAAAACAAAAATATTATTAATAATGATAAAATAAATCCCCAATTGGTCTGAAAATTAATATCAATTATTATTTAATGCTTGTTTATTGCATTTTTTACAATTAGTTGAGAAATTGCTATGAACTTTTATATAAAAATAGTTAACCCATTTTTATGAAAATTGCAATTCATAACAAATAAGGTATGCTGATTCGTTCTGTATTAAAATTAATTGTTAAAAATTAATTTTTGAAAAAATAAAAAAGTCGCCTAAACTTGGATTTGAACCTCATACCAAACGTGAAAATAAAAATCCAAAAAGTGAACAGACAACTTAACCAACACTATCTTGAAAAATAGTAGTAAAATAATAAAAATAATAAAAATAATAAAAATAAAATAAATAATAAAAATAAAAATATTATTAATAATGATAAAATAAAGCCCCAATATGTCTGAATAATAATATCAATTATTATTTAATGCCTGTTTACCGCATTTTTTATCAGTGGTTGAGAAATTACTACGATCTTTTATTTAAAAATCATTAACCGATTTTTATGAAAATTTTAATTCATAGCAAATCGAGTATGCTGATTCAATCTGTATAAAAATTAATTGTTAAATATTTATTTTTGAAAAAATAAAAAAGTCGCCTAAACTTGGATTTGAACCTCATACCAAACGTCAAAATCAAAAATCAAAAAGTGAACAGACCACTTAACAACCAGACTCTTCAGATTTAATATTAAAATAATAAAAATAATAAAATAAATAAAAATAATAAAAATAGTATAAATAATAAGAATAAAAATAATTTTATTAAAGATAAAATAAATCCCCAAATGGTCTGAATAATAATATCAATTATTATTTAATGCTTGTTTACTGCATTTTTTATCAGTACTTGAGAAATTACATTGAAATTTATATAAAAATCCTTAACCGATTAATATGAAAATTTTATTTCATAGCAAATCGAGTATGCTGATTCAATCTGTGTGAAAAATTTATTTGTTAAAAATTTATTTTGAAAAAATAAAAAAGTCCACCTACACTTGGATTTGAACCCTCATACCAAACGTCAAAATGAAAAACCAAAAAGTGTACACACTACTTAACCACCAGTGTCTTGAGAAATAATAATAAAATAATAAATATAATATAAATAATAAAAATAAAAATATTATTAATTATGATAAAATAAAGCCCCAATATGTCTGAATAATAATATCAGTTATTATTTAATGCCTGTTTACTGCATTTTTTATCAGTGGTTGAGAAAATACTACGATCTTTTATGTAAAAATCATTAACCGATTTTTATGAAAATTGCAATTCATAGGAAGTAAAGTATGCTGATTCGAACTGTATTAAAATTAATTGTTAAAACATAATTTTTGAAAAAATAAAAAAGTCGCCTAAACTTGGATTTGAACCTCATACCAAACGTCAAAATCAAAAATCAAAAAGTGAACAGACCACTTAACAACCAGACTCTTCAGATTTAATATTAAAATAATAAAAATAATAAAATAAATAAAAATAATAAAAATAGTATAAATAATAAGAATAAAAATAATTTTATTAAAGATAAAATAAATCCCCAAATGGTCTGAATAATAATATCAATTATTATTTAATGCTTGTTTACTGCATTTTTTATCAGTACTTGAGAAATTACATTGAAATTTTATATAAAAATCCTTAACCGATTAATATGAAAATTTTATTTCATAGCAAATCGAGTATGCTGATTCAATCTGTGTGAAAAATTTATTTGTTAAAAATTTATTTTTGAAAAAATAAAAAAGTCACCTACACTTGGATTTGAACCTCATACCAAACGTCAAAATGAAAAACCAAAAAGTGTACACACTACTTAACCACCAGTGTCTTGAGAAATAATAATAAAATAATAAATATAATATAAATAATAAAAATAAAAATATTATTAATTATGATAAAATAAAGCCCCAATATGTCTGAATAATAATATCAGTTATTATTTAATGCCTGTTTACCGCATTTTTTATCAGTCGTTGAGAAATTGCTACGATCTTTTATGTAAAAATCATTAACCGATTTTTATGAAAATTTTAATTCATAGCAAATCGAGTATGCTGATTCAATCTGTATTAAAATTATTTGTTAAAAATTTATTTTTGAAAAAATAAAAAAGTCGCCTAAACTTGGATTTGAACCTCATACCAAACGTCAAAATGAAAAATTCAAAAAGTGAACAGACCACTTAACCAACACTGTCTTGAAAAATAAAAGTAAAATAATAAAAATAATAAAAATAATAAAAATAAGAAAAATAAGAAAAATAAGAAAAATATTTTAAATAATAAAAATAAAAATATTATTAATAATGATAAAATAAATCCCCAATTGGTCTGAATAATAATATTAATTATTATTTAATGCTTTTTTACCGCATTTTTTACCATTAGTTGAGAAATTGCTATGAACTTTTATATATAAATCCTTAACCAATTTTTATGAAAATTTTAATTCATAGCAAATCGAGTATGCTGATTCAATCTGTGTGAAAAATATATTTGTTAAAAATTTATTTTTGAAAAAATAAAAAAGTCGCCTCTACTTGGATTTGAACCTCATACCAAACGTCAAAATCAAAAATCAATAAGTGAACAGACCACTTAACCACCATACTCTTCTTAAATAATAATAAAATAATACAAATAATACAAATAATACAAATAATAAAAATAAAAATATTATTAATAAGAGAAATTTAAAAATTTTGAAAAAAAATTGGCATTATATAAAATTACGAAAAAAAATTTCATAAATTAGTAAACGCGAAAATTTTATTCATTAATTACTAAACACGAAAAAAATAGGTATTTAAAATAAAGCGACTTACTTATATTATTTTAAGCATTTACATTGAGTTTATATTTCAATTTCAAAAATTAGACATTTAAAAATATGTTAGACGATAAAATGCAACCAAAACAATAAATTCAAATAAATTTGCGAGCGTATATATGTATATCTATAAATTAATAAATGAATTATTACTAGTCAATATATTGGATGTATATTAAAAGCAATTAAATTATTTCTAAGTAGTCAATATAATGTCTTTTTTTCATAAATAAATACATAAATATATTCTCTATTGAAATAAAATTTCGGTTATTGTCATGAATAATGATAATAACCTAGTTTTCGGTTAATGTCAAGTATGTGGATATAAAGCGATTTACGGTTATTATCACGTCCGACTTAATATCATGATTTTCTTTGGAACTGTAAGCATGATATTAAGCGGGTTCGTCGCTAATTATATCAATTATTATTTAATGCTTGTTTACTGCATTTTTTTATCAGTAGTTGAGAAATTACTATGAACTTTTATGTAAAAATCATTAACCGTTTTTTATGAAAATTTCAATTCATAGCAAATAAAGTATGTTCATTCGATCTGCTCTACTGAAAACATAGTCATCCCCTCTAACCTATCTTGTTGCACGATTGATTTTAGATAGTTGTTAATTAACTTTAATTTGGAAAAACTGTGTTCGACGAAGCTACTGAAACAATCGTTGTTAGCATAATTCCTGAATCCTACATATGGAAGCGCGGGGCCTTGGGAAAAATCCTTGAAATACCAACCTTCTACACGGGGGAACTTGATATACAAATAAAACTTTAATATTTTGGGATTTTTAGGAGTCATATCGAAATTTAGTTTCCGATAACGAATTCATTTTATTTATAAATATCTTGTTTTTTGAATTAATAAACTTTACTCATGCTAGCTTTGATTCTATTCACGAATATTTTGAAATTTAGACAAAAATAATGATAGAAAATGTTCATCTCATCACTTCATGTTTGTATTATCAGTTTCCCATGAGCCTCTTCAATAAGTATATGAAACGTAAATTTTAATAAGTCCATATAAGAAGTTTAAGTGATAAGATAATATTTGTATATACACGATGACCGAAGTGATATACCAAATTTACTGATCGAAGTTCAGTTATTCATTTAATGTTTTGATAGAATAAAATAATGTTATTGAATTTATAGAAAACAATTTAAAGTTACAAACATGATTTTGTATAAATTATCTATGACAACTTATCGGGCCGGTCTGTTAAAATGTTGTTGATATTTTACTTGTAATATTTTGTTATAGTTATTAATCATAGAAATAATACAAAGGATCATAGATTTGTGTATTAATTTTTGATCTTTTGTCACAATGAAAATAAAGGAAATATTAAAGAAAAAGACCAAAGGTGACTAAAAAATGAAAGATTTTACCAAGAAATTATATAAAACCTAATAAGAAGTAATATTATATACTTAATCATACAATATTGCATACTTTACCATACTTTGCAAGTGATGTGATTTCTAGTGTAGCAGGTTAAGTATGCAATAGAGTTGAATCAGCAATATTGTATACTTACCCGGCGCGAAGAGAAATCTTCGAGTCTCCTGCATAGTACTGATGAGAGCCAAAAGCTCGAAACTAGTCTACTATTGGGATTTGCACTGGATATCACAAAGCTTGTAATGTTTATCATGTTTTATTGTTAGACATCCGTAAAAAAATATTTTAATCCATATATATATATATATATATATATAATATATATATATATATATATATATATATATATATATATTATATATATATATATATATATATATATATATATATATATATATATATATATATATATATATAACTTCACGCATGCTTATGATTTCCAATGAGTATGATGAGGAAACCTATTGACGACCAACTATCAAGCTCCTTCTTCTTTGGATGGAAGAAATTGGAGAAAATGATTTTGAAACGATAAATAAGATTCTAAGAGATATTCAACAAAACTTTATTTTACAAAATAAACCTATGCTCTATGAATTTTAAAAACTGTATACCAATATAAACGTCAACATATTGTCTCGGCCATTTTTTGCATCATATTTTGTCGGTAATTACTTGTCATTTACTTTTTCAATTACTAACGGAGGAAACTTCTCACTGCCACCTGAATTTGTAATTAAAAGAACAGTGAGCCTATCTCTACTTAATTTCCCTCTACCTCTGATTAGCTAAATTCTCCACCAATTGCATTGTATTACACGACTTGTGAAACCTTGATCATGAGCGTTGCAGGTGCCCTTCTGCCTATAAATAGAAGAATATATATTACTGCTTTCAAATATTCATTTTAAATATTGTAAATCGTCGTGCATTTAATTAAATGTTTAAAAATTGATCTGAATTTTAAATATTTCAAACTTAAATTGCGGTAAAACTTGAATTCCGGTCATATAAAATCGGGATATCACGGCATTTGGATTTCAATGGAAACATTATTTCAAAAATATGTTATTTTTAATTTGATGATAATTCATTTTCATTCTGACAAAAAATCAAATATTTTTAATTTTACCGAACACAAACCTTTAACATTGACTCTATCAATTGTTACAATGAAAATTAATGAAAATAAATAAACTAAAAATTTTAATCGTTTTCTAATTTGCTCTTCAAAATTTATATAAATATAAATTTATTTTAAACTTACAAAAATCTTTTTTGTACCAAATTGTACATACTGGTTGTCAAATAAATGTCTAAGATTTACATTATTGATATCACATTCCGGACACAATTTTATCGCTTATAATTATAAATAAATAATTATCCCGTTATGATTATTTATTATCAGTATTAATAATACCGTACTATAACATCCCTCGTTCTAGTAGTAATTATCCTATTCGACAGTCAAATCATTTGGAATCTAAAGAAAGAAAATATTCCGGATTTGTAATAATTATTTGTATTTGATTTAAAAATTAATAATGACATTCACAATAGATGGTCGAATTAATACTGGAATAGTAAATAGAAGAAAAAAATAGAAAAGAATAAATAAAAATATCAACAAATATATCTTTCCAAATTGAATATACTAGAAGCAGACTATTTGTATGTCAGACTTACCTTACATATTTTCTATTTACCAATAAGCAGACCAACAAGCAATTAGCTCAAAATTATATGTGATGCCTTTATTTAGCATTCATATCGTAAATCTGGCTCCCTACTGCTAATATGTGTGTGTATGCTTCGAGCATTATATACATTTTTCTGCTTATAAATATTGTAATATTTGCTTTACTGTTCCATTAAATATCGATTTTAGATTAATCTTAGTCATCGCGATTATTTATTTAGGAGCCAATTTCGATGCCTTAACCATGTTCCAGAAATTTTATTTCTAATTTAGAAAGTTACATTTATTAGAAGACAGATTTAGTTCTAATTCTTTAATTTTTAACAATTCAATGTAGTGAAATAATAATTTGGGATGACTGTAAAGTTCGAAGAGTTCAAAGAATCTCAAACAATGTCGCATTTCTATACCTTGATGTTTAACAGCGTCTTCCATTTATTTTGAAAAGATTTCACGTTTGATTTACACTAATTTAAATTTGAAAATTTCAACGCTAGAATGAAAAGTTTAGGAAACAAAATTATATAAACAATATTATTATTTTTCAATATTGTAATTAAATAATTACAAAATTACATAAATTTTTTAAATAACATAAATATATTATTATAGTAAAAATAATATATAAATTTTAATATTATAATATAACCCGTCCAAAAAAAATTGTTGTATTCTAACAGTGTATAAATTAAAACACATTCAAAATATATTCAAAATTTTTAAACAAAACAGGTAGAAATTTCTATATAAAAAATAATTAATAACTAATAATTAATTAAAATTAATTCATTATAGCCATACATAGAAAATCATGTGTTTAGATGCGATCTGCACAAAGTTCAAAATGAAGTTCAAACAAAATTATTTTGTAATGCGATAGTATCATACGATTAGAAAGTTGAAGGATAACATGGATGAACGATTTTCCGCTTTCGATTTTTTATTATGCGAAAACCATTATTCGAAGATCCTTTTGTTTGGAACCTAAATCACGCAGCTTCCAAACTGCTCCGGGATTTATGTAAATTACAAACGAAAACTAGTTTCAAAGTTATTTTTAAGGGAAAAAATATCAGAGAATTCTATGAAGAACTTTCATTTGAAAATTTACCTAATTTAAAAAAATTCGTGATAAAAATTATTTATATATTCGGAAGTTCATAAAATATGTGAACAAATTTATTTTTAAATAAAATATACCGATAAAAATCGGAAAAAAATTTCAGAAAATTACTTTGAAATTTAAGAATATCTTCTGCAAAGATGGAACCAAAGTTTTAGAAAGTGGTAACCATTCTGCAATCCAATCCATCTCATTAGCATTATTTGGATATTATATTTTTATGAAAAGTTATTCCTTTTTTATTATAAAAATTAAGATGTTCTTATTGAAATTCTTGTTATTCAAAACCGTGTTATATATTCTACAGTTCTCTAAACTTATTTTCAGGAAGTTTCTTGACATTCGTTGAAAGAAAGTTTACATAATTTAAGTCTGATAAGTAAACATTCATGTTGAAGGACACCCACAATCAACTAATTCATTTAAGAAATCTCGAAATCTCTATAACACATAACTTCCTTTGGTGTTTCATCATTTTATCTTACTTCTGGTTCATCTTATTCATTTTAAAATAATTAAAATATTGTAGTAAATTCTTTATTTACTTACTCGAACAATATGGATACTAAAACGAAAGAAATAAAGTCATATCAGAAGTATATTTAAATAATTTAAATTTAGTTATTTAAACATATTTAAACTTTAATATTATAATATAGTATAATTTTATATAATATTATAATATTATAATTTTATGTATTCTAAATTTAATAATACATCATTTAATTTTTTAAATACAAAAATTTATAATGAAGATTCTTTGAATTAAAAAATATTCTGTTAGTATTTCCAGGCATAAAACAACGAATTCAATAATTAAAAACTTAATTTTCATGTTATATATTTAAGGTTGTGGCCAGAAGTTAATCGTCATCTAATCGTTTGTTCAGTTATCAGCCTGTTCTCANTTTTTAAATTCAAAAATTTATAATGAAGATTCTTTGAATTAAAAATATTCTGTTAGTATTTCCAGGCATAAAACAACGAATTCAATAATTAAAAACTTAATTTTCATGTTATATATTTAAGGTTGTGGCCAGAAGTTAATCGTCATCTAATCGTTTGTTCAGTTATCAGCCTGTTCTCATTTCGCTCATTTTTGTTCAAAACATTCAGGTGAGTTGTTATCTTGTTATCTGGAAAGTTTCTTTTAGGTCAGTTTTGTTAAAGAAACTCATGGCCTTTTTGAGGGACGTGACACTAGAAATAAATTAACAATTGGTGGTTTATAATACTACATTTAAGGTATCATTCAGTAAAATAATATAGTATTTTTGAGTATTTTTTAGTTAATTTATAAATAACAGTATTTTGATGTATCAATAAAGATCATATAATCTGAGTTTATCCGACAAGATATTCTGTTCCCTTATGGGTATTGGTCGTAAAGGTACTGGTCACATTCAAACTGTGCGATAAATTTATGAATATTGGTTAATTTTGTCATTTTTAGTCATTTAAAATAATATTTAGCAAAGGTAATTTAGCAAAATATATTTGAAAGATTTATCACCCGATAACAATATTCCTTCAATAGATTTTACCCTTAACTGATATTCAACCGATTTAATTTCTGGAAATATAATTAAAATCATAAATTTCCTTCAATAAAGTTAAATTTTCTTTAGTTATTGTCGATGTCCAACTCTTTTAAGTCAATATTTTTCAAGTTTTGCCACCGTTATCCTCATAATGAATGTCCGTCTTTAACATGTTAAATAAAGATAAAATAATTTAAAGCAATAACCTTTGATATCAATCCCAATTATCTCTAAAGATTTCAAATATTTCATTGTCAAAACCAAGTAAATTAGTCATTAACCCTAAACAATTTAATAAAATCCTGGATAATTAATAGACTATTTCCCTTGAAACATTTCCAATAAGAAAATCACCCATTTAAATATTCAAAACATTTCCACCCTAACCGATCTCTCACCAAATATTTCTACCCCTTTAAACATCCAACCGACTATATCCCCTTTAAATACTATATATTCCCAACTTAACTGAACCCTCACTAAATCCAAATTATGTAAACTTTCTTTCAACGAATGTCAAGAAAAATCTGGAATGGGAAAAACCGATGTTTTAGCAATTAGATATTGTAAAGTACTCGTCATACCTGAGTTCAAAGAATATGAAAGATTATTATTAATGTAATGTCGAATATTAATGTAAGACTTGAATTAATTCCTTATTGTTAATATAGTATTTTTTACGGTGGGAATAATTGAAAAGAAATGATATTGAAAAACTAAAGTATACTACAAATAATAATTGCCTAATAGTCAGGCAGAATTTAGTCTCAAATTTATCAAGCATGTGACGATAAAATGTTAGATAATGTAAGTTAATTGCTTTTAAATCAATACAAATTTTAGCAATGAGAGTTGACACCGTATCAGAAACAAGTCACTAAGCAAAGAAATACGTCCAATTTGCAAAATGTATTCCATGAAATCACAATCAAATGGCCCGATGGAGATAATAATTTTGAGATAGATTACAGAACTAAATCCAGAAGAGTGAGAAACCCTTTGTAAATTAAATATAATAGGGTTGGGTGGGTCCTCTTTATCCCTTAATTAATATGTATTTACAAGCTGATCGTCGTGGTGGGCGGTTGTAATCCAACTAGTGTGAGGCCTCTGTAAATATATATTGTTGTTAGTGAAAACATTAATTAATTTGGTTACAGTGACAATGACGCATGTATTTTGTAATGTATTTTTATACGTTTCGAATGTGATGGTAGTTGACTACCCAGACATGCTAGGCGTAAAGTTCCGTAAGGAAAACTATAATGCCCAGGTTCTTCTGACCCCACTTTTGATAAGTTTTATTTACTAACCTTTATATACTCGAAAACCATTGCGACATGTTGAATGTGAGTAGTACCCTTGCTAGCAATACCCATTGGGGGACAGAATATCTTGTCGGTTAAACTCTGACTATATAATAATAATCACATATTAAGAATTTACACCCATGTTAAACAAGGTATGTGCATATAGAATGTGTGTAAAATTGTAAATTATCGCTCCTTATTGACAATTTCCTGTAAAAGGTAAAGACAGAATATTGCAAAAATATAATAATTCTCTACCCCAAAACTTATGCGTGTAATAATATTTTAGGTTTTTGACTAATATTTGCAATAATAATAATAATAATAATAATAATAATAATAATAATAATAATAATAATAATAATAATAATAATAATAATAATAATAATAATAATAATAATAATAATAATACAATAATAATAATAATAATAATAATAATAATAATAATAATAATAATAATAATAATAATAATATTGATAATAAATAATAATAATGGTTGATGGGTTGTGTATGTGTGTAAAAAATATTTTAGGTTTTTCACTAATATTGATAATAATAATAATAATAATAATAATAATAATAATAATAATAATAATAATAATAATAATAATAATAATAATAATAATAATAATAATAATAATAATAATAATAATAATAATAATAATAATAATAATAATAATAATAATAATATTCCCCGCGCGCGTAATAATAGTACTTTGAACTTGTATTTGAAAATAATTTACGACATGTTGAGCGTGACAGTACCCTTGTAAGCAGTACTTTTGTGAGAAGTACTCTTAGAGGGACAGAATATCTTGTCGGATAAACTCAGAGTATATAATATTAATAATATTAATAATGCAAAGTATGTGCAATAATTTTATTATGTCTTTGTTAATTAAGTCAACTTTAGCGTCAAAATGTGTTTTTAAAATATATTCAAATTTAAAAAATATCGTAACGTAATATATTTAATAATTAAAAAATATGATGAGTCATATGTCTTTGTTCCGTAAATGTTTGTTTAAAGTGATGAGTTATATGTCTTTGTTACGTAATATGTCTTTGTTTAAATGATGAGTCATATGTCTTCGTTTCTTAAAATGTCTTTATTATGTAATATTTTTTGTTTAAATTGATGAGTGATGTCTTTTTGATGTCTTTGTTTCTTAAAATGTTTTTGTTGTGTAATATGTCTTTGTTACGTAATATTTCTTTGTTTAAATTGATGAGTGATGTCTTTTTGTGGTGTCTTTGTTTTTTAAAATATCTTTGTTGTGTTATATGTCTTTGGTACGTAACATTTCTTTGTTATGTAATAGGTCTTTGTTACGTAGTATTTCTTTGTTTAAATTTATGTCTCCGTTACGTAATATGTCTTTTTTGTGTAATAGGTCTTCGTTTAAATTTATGGATTTGTTATGTAATATGTATTTTTACATAACATGGCTTTATTATGTAATAGACCTTTGTTACTTAATATTTATTTATTACATAATAGTTCTTTGTTATGCAATATGGTTTTGTTATGTAATTTAAAAATTTTTTTAAAAATAAAAAAGCTTTCCCTCCCCGGGGGTAGGGGGTATGACGTAATTCCATTTGTGACGTCGTCGATTACGTAAACGTTCTTTTTCGCCGGGTCCACATGTTACCCTACTAACCAAGTTTTCGAATTCTTTTTACAGATTCTTTCTATCATATATACTTACAAAGCCACAAGTATTTTAATTGCACACTGACTTTATCGACACTGTGTAATAAAAGATTTTACTGATAGTAATAATATGTAGATATGAGTCATATGGTTCACTGTCCCTCCAGCGTTGGAAAAGTGAAATATAACATAATAATTTTGCGGTCAGCTAAATAGGTTACAAAAATTTCTATATTTTGAAAAGATAATTTTTCAAAGATCTCAAAGAATGTTTTCCTTGGAAAATTTTAAATTATTTTCACCGTCTTCTCATCAAGATACAATAAGTCATCTTTACCAAAAATGAACAAAATCTCTATCTTTTTACCGAAAAAAAACTTTCAAAAATCTCAAACCATTGCACTTTAATGCGACGAATCGTAAATCAAAAAGCTTTGATCAAAAAAAATCACAAACACGCGCGGATTTCCATGTAAGATATATACATAGGAATTGCCTGATCACACACAAAATGATTATGTCATATTTCATGCAACCGAAAGTCGAGTAAACCACTTTTTCACGCTAAGGGGTAGTAGTGAGTCAAAGACCTCACATATAATACATTGTTAATACATCGGTAACAACATTATTTGCAATTAGATATGCCGTAAATGACAGCAATATCCGTTCTTAACGAATCCTTAATTAAAAAATAATATCGTTATTAAACATGGGACAAATGCATTTACTTGCTAATCTATAGTAATATATCAAACAAAAAAATTTCATACTTGTAGATAACATGTATGACTGGCCATAATTTAATGTGTTTCTTGAGAACGCTTCAATAATAAAAAAGTGTGACGTGTAAATGTCAGAGGTCAATGACACGTTTTTTGTATATTCAGTGGATTAGTTGTCTGAATGTATACAAGTGTTATTAATCTGTAATTGATAGAATTATGCCTTGATCTATTTGATGGTTTGGATATGGTAAATAAGTCAGTGACATGATCTCACTTGAATTCAATTGTTCTGTAATCAAATATAAATTTGCATATGTATATTGTCAATTATCGTCTATTTCGACTAGTTCACTGAATCATTGTCTACTGATCATCGACATTGGGTGACATTCGTAAATGTGTTAATTAATTTAGAATTAATTGATAATTATTTATTATTTATATTTCCTTTAATTAAATATCATTTTAATTGACCTTGACTTATTTTTGTAAAAATATTTGAATTTATTTACAATTTTTTTATACATTTCCCCTATGAAAATCAAACAATTTGCAAGTTTCAACACAAATTATTCTCTCTGTTTGAATAGTGGCAGGACAAATAAAATTTTAAAAGGTTTGACTCCTTGGTAGATTCAATGTCATTTTTTACTTTATTTTTGGTATCATCTAATAATATCATAAAATCTTCATGATGCAAGAGAAAAATCGCTTTGTCAAATATTATTGTCAAATATTGTTAAAAATTAAATATTTATTTTTATAAAAATAGACATAATTATTTTTGCAAATGAATCTATTAATTTTTCATAATTTAATCTCTCACTTTCTATATTACTTGCTATGGATAGAAATGGGAAAGGTGACAGCCTCTCCGGGTTCCTGGTAGATCTTAAATTACTTAAAATAATCTTCAATTTTGAGAAACTTCTCTCATTGCTTGCAGCTGTTGATGATAAAATTAATAAAATTCGTGCAATGAATATCCTTGGAATTGAAACATTAAGAAGCGTAGTATTTTCTCCAATATTATTTTTTGCAATCTTTGAAAAAACTCTTTATTCAGTAAACAAATCTACGCCGAATATATCTTGTTAGTCAAGATTAAATCTAGATCTGAACATTTATTTTTAAGGACTTTATCTAACATTTAGCTAATCTTTGGTATATTGTAGATGAACCCAAAAGATTTCACATGATGCTCCAATTGTTCAAATCTTTCTTCTATAGATTGAAGCCCTTAGTCTATGATGGGAAGATAATATCCTCTATAATATAGTAATTTTGAATAGGAAGTCATTGTAACTGATTAATTGTCGATGCTCGCGTCTGTGTGCGCTTTGTACTGGTTTGTGGAGGCTTTTGTGTGCGCACACAGACGTGGACAATTGTGAATATTGTCAGAGTTTTTGTTGGATCGAGTTCGAGTTAGTGAGTTTTGATCGATTTGAATTTTGCTTTGATTGTTGGATTTTTGAATTCCTGTCTTTTTGGAAAATATATGGTTTTACATCGAATTTTGGGATTTTCATCAAGGAATTCAATTAATAAATCGAATTACTATGCTCTTCAATGCAACAGGGACGTTCACATATCTCAGGATGGTAAATGTGTGACGTGCAAGGATGGATTTATTGAAAGACTTGAATCTGATAACTCAATGGAAAATAATGATGATGCCTTGAATGTTTCTCATGTATTCGTCATGTTCCTGTTGGAAATACTACAAACGAAACTGATGGTTCCTTTTTTATGACTCCAAGAGATCCTGATAATAGAAATAGTGTTTTTGGCCAACTAATGTCAAATTTATTTGGTGGTTTGCTGCCGCTGGATTTTAGATCCGATTTGTCAGATTACATATTTTCAGATCAAAGTTTTGACAAGTGTGTAACGAGTATTATGAATCAATTTGAACAGAGTGGTCCTCCACCAGCAAATGAGGCAGATATTGAGAAATATCAAGTCAAGAAAATCACCGCAGCTAATGATACATGTTCCATTTGTCTGTCAGATTATGAGGTGGCCGATGAAGTGTACGAGTTGCTCCGTCGAGAAACGCGGATGATTATAATAAGGACCAAGCTTCAAAGGACGATTAAACAGTAACAGTACCTTCATTGTCAAATAGTCATCTTTTTTACGAGCACTCTTGTTTTTTATTCTAATTCACTGCTCTTTGTGTATATCGGAAATGTAATCCGAGGGCACTGAAAAATAGTATTGTCCTTTAAATTAATGATCTCGTTTTGAATTTGCAATTAAACAATTAACATTGGTTCGTTTAATATTATATGTTTGGTATCTTGTAGTTCCATATCACATTCTATATGACATCTGTTAGAAGCTATAACATTCAATTCCTCTGTCATCAAATAAATTACTAAGACTAAATAAATACTAAATTATATTTCATTAAATCTGCTTATATAAACAAATATTCTTGGGACATTTTCTTTTTATAAATTTTAATTTCAACCAAATATCAACATACCACATTGATACTTGAATTGCTATTTTATTAAAACTTATTTTATTTCAAAATTAAAATTAAAATATTCATTTTAATTTTAAACAATTTTAATTCTAATATATTTCAAATAATTTAAGTTTCACTTTTAATTTTACAAAATTCAATCATGAAATAATTTTAATTTAACATTTTAATTTTAACTCCTCACATCCCCCTTTTTTAAAATGTTTGATCTTCTAAACATTTCTAACTACTGTCTTCCAATTTTGATCTTTCAGTAAATACCTCCGCTCATGTATTTTCTTTATCACTTTGTACGGCCCTTCCCACCTTGCTTCGTCTTTATTTCTAATTTCTTGTTTAATCAACACCATATCTCCCATTTCGAAGTTTCTCACTGTTTTGCTTCCGTTTGGAATTAATGTTTTATCCTCTATTCTCTTTTCCATATCCTCTCTATTTATTCCTTTATTCGTGTACCATTTTATTCTGACGATTTTCTTTCCAAATATAATCTCTGCTGGACTTACTCCCGTTGTTTTTTGAACTGTTGCATTTAAAGTATATTCTAAATCATCCCAGTTTTTTCTTCCTCCTTCATTCAATGACGTGATCTCTGATAGTTCTGAACTATATTTTAATAATACTATTCGTGTTGTGGTGATATGGGCTTGAGAAGATTAATTCAATACCAGCTGCCTTTGCTAGTTCTTTATTATTTCTTGCTTCAAAGTTCTTCCCACAATCTACATGAAGTTCGTTTGGAGCTCCAAACTTTAATATTCATCTATTTCAGGGCTGTTCAACCTCGGGAAACCAGAGGGCCGCAATGCAAAAAAACTATTCGGGGGCCGCACACAATGAGTTGTACATTATGTGGGCCATATACCAACTTATAAGCGGGTAGTAATTTGTGTCGTAAATATTTGGCCGAACAGTGTTTACTTATTTAGTAATATCGAGTAAATAAACAGAATAAAGAATGGTAAAAAAATTGTCCGCTAAATATAGATTGAAGAAAAGTTTACAATCCGCGGCAATAACGCATTTTACATCTTTTTTTTTACTGATGTCCTTCCGTATAACTTCACGACCAGTAGAGTTCGTTCGCAGAGAGAGACGCGAACGCCACGTGAAGTCTTCATTTGGAAGAAAAAAATTTCATAACATTGTATTATATTTTAATATTAATATAAGTTTTTCGTAGCAATAAAAGTATTTACGTAAATAAGATGGTATCAAATTATAGAGAAGTTCGCGGACCACACAAAAGTACTTCGCGGGCCACGGTTTGGACAGGTCTGATCTATTTAATAAAGTCTCACTAATTGTTTTTTCGTCTTGCTTGTTTATGGCCGTTAATGAGATGTATTTACTATAGTGGTCAATGATTCCGCAAATATATTTCTTTTTATTGAACGTTTCTTTCAATGGCCCACATATGTCCATATATATCTTCTCGAATGGTTCAGTACTCTTTATTGTTTGAGTTTCCTCCTTTGTCTTGGTTGTTATCGTTTTCATTTTCTGACATCTTTCGCAGTTCTCAATTACCCTTTTTACTTCCGTTGCTAGATTTTCCATGTCGAAATTATTCTGGATATATTTCGTTACTTTCTGTGTACCTGCATGGCACAGCAATACGTGTACTTCTTTTATCATCTTCTGTCTATTATCTGATGGTATCCATATTTTACCTTGCTTAGTCAATACCGTGTTGTTTTCCATTATGAATTTACAATCCTTATTTTCTAACTTACTCTTTATTTCTTGGACCTCCACATTGTCATTTTGCCACTTGTTATATCCGCCTTCTGCTGTTACTGTTAATATTCTGGTTTTAATTTTGCCGGTTTTAGGATCTTCGTGTTCCATCATACACTGTACACATGTTCCGCATCTTTTTCTGGATAGCATATCCGCGTTTGTATGGTTTGTTCCTTTCCTGTATTCCATTTTAATATCCAGACTGCTTAAATAGTTGATCCATGCCTGGAATTGAGCAGTTATTGGTTTCTTCGTTGTTAACATAAACGTAATAGCTTTATGGTCCGTTCTCAGTGAGAATCTTTTACCATATAAGTAATGGTAGAAATGTATACAAAAATAGTATATTGCCAATAATTTTTTCCTCGTAATGCAGTATCCTTTTTCGTGGCTGCTCATCGCATGTGAACCATGTGCAATGACATGTTCATGTCCTTTTTCATCCTTTTGCGAAAGAACTGATCCAATAGTATCGAAGCTTGCGTCTGTGTCTAATATAAATTCTTTTCTGAAGTCTGGAAATACCAATACTCGGGCGGTTACCAATGCTTCTTTCATTTCCCTGAAAGTCTTTTCACACATCTCTGTCCATCTTATTTTCTCATTTTTTCCGTATATGCTTTCTATGCTTTCTTGCCTTCCTTGCATAGTCTTTTATGAAACGTCGATAATACTTAAAAATACTCCAAAGCTCCTCAGATTCTTTACACATTTTGGCTTTTGAAATGATTGTATTGCTTCTATCTTAGTATGATCTGTTTGTATGCCCTCTTTATTTATTATGTGTACCAGAAACTTGACTTTTTTCTTAAATATTTGACATTTTTCGGGGTTCAATCTTAGTCCTGCTGTTGAGATCTTCCCTAGAACTCTTCCAAATACGTTATAGTGTTCTTCTCTTCTGTCTTTGTGAATATTAGTATGTCGTCTAAATATACCATCACTCCATCTTTCCACAAATCTTTCAATACTTTCGTCATTAATTCTTGAAATGTTCCTGGTGCCGCTGCAATACCGAACGACATCCTGTTAAAACAAAACTGTCCTTCTTTTGTTGATAATGCTGTTTTCTCTTGAGATTCCTTCACTTACTTCACTTGGTAATAAGCATTTCCCAAGTGGATCGAGCTAAAATATCTGGATCCGTGTAGGATGTATAAAATTTCATCTACATTTGGGATTGGAAATGCTTGTCTTTCTGTTATCTTGTTTAATTGTCTGAAGTCTAGACAAAGCCTGATGTCTTTTTTCTATTTCTTCCATACATAAACTAAAAGTGTGTTTCACGGTGAATTGCACGTCCTAATTATTCCGTTGTTTTCTAGATTTTTTATTGCTTCCTCAATCTTTTCTTCCAAATTTATTGGTTGACGTCTCGGTTTAATCATTATTGGCTCTCCTTTCGTGATAATCTTATGTTTAATCAGATTGGTACACCCAATATCCCATTTATCTGCCATGGAAACGTTTTTGTTCGCCTGAAATATTTCTAATAGTCTCTTATTTCCGGTAACCTTTAAAACGTCGATGGCATGACGTAATCTTTCTTCATCTGTTATAATCCGCCAAAATCTAGCTTCTATTTCGCAAATTAAATCACTACGTTTTCCATTTTCTTCTCGTATACATTTCAATTCTATACCAAATAACCTTTGTAGTTCTACTCCTCCGATAATTTCTGGTATGATATTCCTTACTATAATGAATGTTACATTTCTTTCACTATCGCCCATTTTAACATTGATGTTTATTTTACCCATAGTTTCTAATCTACTGTTGTTTGCACATCCTAGCGATTCACTTGTTTCTATTATCTCGATATTTTCTAATCGATCAATTACTGATTTAGCCATCACATTAATTCGCGCTCCTGTATCCAATAAAGAATCTACTTTCCGCCCTCGGATATTCAGTGTTGTACTCGGTCTACCTTGCATTATATTATATGTTATTACTGGTCTTTTTTGTTTTTCTACTGACAAAATATTCTGCTCTCTAGTATCTTCTACAATATCATTAATTCACACGTCTCCATTTTTCTTGAGAAATTTGTAAATTTTCTCTATAATCCTTCCATCATGTTTTACTAATTCATCTCCTCCTCTTTTAATTTTTTCTGAATTTCCTTGTCATTCGACTTTTTGGTTTCTACACTACTGTTGGGGTTTAACAAGAGAGGTACAAAAATGAAGTGAAAAATCAATAAAAACACCAAATTCACAATAATAATTTAAAGTACAAAATATTAATTAAAAAAAATCAAAAACTAAAAATGAATATTTTCCGGGGAAAACTGGTATGGGCGGATGCCGAATAATGAAACGAGTTCGACTACAATAAAATAAAATCAATGGGGGTTCCTAGAAGGAATAAATTGCAAAAAAAAATTAATTAAAATTAATTAACTAATGGAGAACCCAAGCTAATGGGAAACCCGAGACAATGGAAAACCCGAGTGATTTGAGAGAACCTGAATTATCAATCAAATTAGGAAAGGCAATTCAATTAGCCGACTAAAATTAAATTGGAGTGAGCCGTCAAAGGAAATTGGCAAATTCCTCGAAGCGAATTAAAGCTACAAGAGGAAGCCCGGGGGAAGTTGGATCCAGACTAAATTGCAAAGTAAAATCAATTATAGAATGGGTATAAAAGCGACTGGCAAGAAAACAAATTTGCAAGTTGGTCGAAGAAAAAGAAAACAAAAAGTTTAGCGAGAGCGACAAAGAAAACGTTAAAGTTAGTAGCAATTGAATAGTTTAAATCGAACGTACCAGAAAGGGACATCTCCCGTTGGAAGATCTATCCCTGTGTGAGATTTGTAGTTGTATTGAAAAGTGCAGACCAAAAAAGGTTGTATCAAGTGTGGTTGAATTATTAAAAAGTGTAACTAAAGTGTAAAAAGTCTTAAATAAAGATTTTGTGTTGGGTCGTTTATTTATTTTGAAAAGAACACAAAGGAGTCAGACAGTAATACCGACTTGCACAAAATATTCAACACTACCATTATTATTAATAATAATATTATTATATATATTTGGTTTATTTATTTTACCACTATTATTTATATCACGTTCAAAAACACTACAGTCTTTATCAATCAAACAATCATCATACATACTTAAAATACACACACCGTTTTCATTCATTCTTTGGTTGAAATCAAAATTACTTAGTAGATTGCTCCGATCAATGTCCCGTTTGACTGAGCGTGCTCGTTTGGGTCATCCTCCTTGTTATACTCGTCTGGCTGGCTTGAATGTTTTGTATTTATCATCTCATCATAAGACTCGATAGCTGCAATATCTCTTCTGTTATATTGTTGGTTTCCCGTTGTCTTTGATGTACATTTCTTGGTTGATACATATCTTTTCTTTGTTGATAAGCATTTCTTAGAATTCTTCCTCCTGACATCTTCCTTTGGTCTCGATCTCTTCCTTGATTTTGTCTTTCCATATTTGTGTAGCACTCTCTTTCTTTGTGTCCTCGTGCATTGCATCTATGACGTTTGATTGTTGGGCATTCTCTTCGTATGTGATCTTCAACACCACATGCATAACATCGAAATCTCCTTTTCATATTACATTCTCTGTTACTGTGTCCCGGTCTTTGACACGTCCAGCATTATATCACTTTGTCTCAGGTTTCCATTCGTTGATTTTTCTCTTCGTGGCTCCAACTTGTACCACATCTCTATAAGTTCTTTCCCTAGTTGTAGGTCGTATTGATCTCACAGTAGTAGATGGATTGGGCACCGCTAGAACAGGACTCCGCTAGCACAACCCCCCCCCGGGGTAAAAAATTTTTCTAAGTCTAAAAGTACATTTTTTTTCAAGGTCATTTGTAGAACAAAGACATATGACTCATCAAGGTCATTGAAACAAAGACCATGACTCATCGGATGACTCATAAAATTTTCAAGGTCATTTGTAGAACAAAGACCATGACTCATTCAAGGTCATATGACTCATTCAAGGTCATATGACTCATTCAAGGTCATTTAAACAAAGACCATGACTCATTCAAGGTCATTCTCAAGGTCGTATGACTCATTCAAGGTCGTATGACTCATAAAATTTTCAAGGTCATTTGTAGAACAAAGACATTTTTTTTCAAGGTCATTTGTAGAACAAAGACATTTATTTTTTCAAGGTCATTTGTAGAACAAAGACATTTTTTTTTCAAGGTCATTTGTAGAACAAAGACATTTATTTTTTCAAGGTCATTTGTAGAACAAAGACATTTATTTTTTCAAGGTCATTTGTAGAACAAAGACATTTATTTTCAAGGTCATATTATTATTTTTCAAAAATATTATTATTTTTATTATTATTTTTCAAAATATTATTAACTGTGCCAGCGGAGTCCTACTTTTCGGGGCGCCAGAACTTTTTGAGTTTTCAAAATTATTTAAATATTGATACATCATTTTGAAGCTTGGTGCAAGACCTTTCGAATGAGCTATTGAAAGTATCATCATCATCACTATTCATAAAGTTATTAACATTTTCCCGAGACCATTTTTCAAGGTCATATAATTATTATTATTTTTCAAAAATATTATTAACTGTGCCAGCGGAGTCCTACTTTTCGGGGCGCCAGAACTTTTTGAGTTTTCAAAATTAATTAACAATTGATACATCATTTTGAAGCCCAGACGAAGACAAATCTTTCGAGACATAGAAATAATTTTTATCATTAGTAGTATAAAAGTTATTAACATTTTCCCGAGACCATTTTTCAAGGTCATTTGACTATTTTATTATTATTTTTCAAAATATTATTATTTTCAAGGTCATATTATTATTTTTCAAAATATTATTATTTTCAAGGTCATATTATTATTTTTCAAAATATTATTATTTTCAAGGTCATTTGTAGAACAAAGACATTTATTTTCAAGGTCATTTGTAGAACAAAGACATTTATTTTTTCAAGGTCATATTATTATTTTTCAAAATATTATTATTTTCAAGGTCATTTGTAGAACAAAGACATTTATTTTCAAGGTCATCTGTAGAACAAAGACATTTATTTTCAAGGTCATATTATTATTTTTAAATTTTTAAAGGTTCCCGCCAACGAAAATTATTCATCGATAGCTCATTTTAAAGCTCAATCCAAGACCTTTCGAATGAGCCATATATCTCGTTATTCCAATTATTATTTCTAAAGATATTATTATTATTATTATTATTATTATTATTATTATTATTAATATTATTATTATTATTATTATTATTATTATTATTATTATTATTATTATTATTATTATTATTATTATTATTATTATTATTATTATTATTATTATTATTATTATTATTATTATTATTATTATTATTAATCTATATACTCCGAGTCTATCCGACAAAATATTTTGTCCCCCTATGGGTAATGCTCACAAGGGTACTGCTCACGCTCAACAAAACATACATTTATTTAAACAATAAAATATTGATTTACATGTATATAGTATGATATTCATTAATTATTGATGAACAGGCTTGACACTTGCGAATAGTCTTCTTGTGACACTCAGAACAAACAATCACGTGACCACACGGTAAATACAAAACCGAAACTTGATTTTCTTTACAAATTGAACAAGTCAAATACCTTTTCTTAACATCGTTCAGTTTTTTCGTTAGCTTATTTTCAATCAAATCGGCTTTTACTATCCATTCATAAATCAATCTACTATATACAGGTTTCAACCTTAAAAACATACAACTCCAAAAGTATTCATTCAGTGATTCGTTGTTTACCGCTATTTTTTCTAAGTACATTAAATAACAGGATAACTTTAAAATGGATTTCTCATAATTAAATAAATCCCTCAAATATTCAATAGAGGAATGTTTGAAAATTTTTAAAATATTTATGATTTGCTTATCAGTGTAAGTATCATGATTATTTATAAAATCTTTAACTGCATTGTTAAAAAATTTCGATGAAATTTCAGAATAGGTTGGACTTCTTTGCTATAAGTAACATTTTTATAAATATTGACAAAATAATAATAATGATACCAAATGATTTACACATTCATCAGTTTTACTCGTAGAAATCATTAGTAATAAATTTCTTAATAAATTTCTTAATAAATAAATTACTTTTGTTTTTATATTTATAAAAATTGAGATAGCCAATCAAATATTATTATTATTATTATTATTATTATTATTATTATTATTATTATTATTATTATTAGTATTATTATTATTATTATTATTATTATTATTATTATTATTATTATTATTATTATTATTATTATTATTATTATTAATATTATTATTATTATTATTATTATTATTATTATTATTATTATTATTATTATTATTATTATTATTAGAGAGCAGTAGCTGCATGCTGACTGCAGACTACTATGTAGCTACGTGCTCACTGTAGACTACATTATTATTATTATTATTAGAGAGCAGTATGCATGCTGACTGCTTGTATACCAAATATATAAAAACAATCACAAAATAAAAATTTACAAATAATATCCTTTCTATGCTGAAACATTTTCGATAATTAATTAAATATAATGTTTAAGCATAGAAAGAATGGTGAAAACTATAACGAGTTTTCAATAAAATATATATAAAGAATACAAAAACATTTTTTTTAAAAAAGATATATTAATCTGATAAAACAATATCATCAATGTCTGTTAAATCAACATTGTTTATAGGGCTGTCTGGATCATCGAAAGATGGGCTTTCTCCACCAAAAAGCGGTCCAATCTCCTCAGGATTAAAAACTTGGCCACCAATCTCCTCATGATTTAATACTTGGCCAGCATCTGTTTCCTCAAATCCTAAATAATGCCCATATGCCAGACTGGAATTTTTCCCCACCCAAAACCGCTTGTCGTCGTTGTTTGACAATGCGATTTTATTGTTTTTAAATGTAAACAATTGATGGTTCCGCGTCCCTATCCTACTTTGTGGTACAGAAAATACTACGTTGTTATTGTAGCATTCTAAATATGATTCGTGCTTAATTTCTGTACCTATTAACCTGACTCCTTTTGTTTTCAAATGATCTTTAGCCCCTAACAAACTATAGCACTTGGGTCTTAAGAAAACCCATTCCTTATACCCTAGACCTTTACTTTCATCTTTAAATTTACCTATCACAGAATCAAGGTTTCTAGAGTATAAGGGATGTGCCGGGTCATAGTTGGAAGTGTCTAAAAGATTGTCACGAATCATTGCCGGCAAAAGAGTGTCAAGCTTACAGTGCCTAACCTCAAGAAAAAAGGAGTCAGTATCGCCGGCAACGATATTAATATCACAGTTAAATTCATTTCTATATTTGGCCAATTCGATATACTGTAACTGGTACATCCTCAGTTTAGACAGGTCTAGCACAGATTGACCAATGTAGCTAGGCCTGTCTAAACATATAGAATCCTTATACAGATGTGCAGCAATCAGGTCATCAGCAATTTTAATTGATTTCCTGAAAGTCGGCTTTGAAGCATATACAATCATCTTTTCAGCTGAATTGCATAGCCTCAAATTCATCCGTTTTTTAAGGTTTTCCACGGATTTCCCATACAGACTATTATTAAATAATTTGTATAAATCTCTATGCAGCTCGCATGTTGAATTTGAGCGCAAATTTGTATTAGTTGATATGTATTCTTTAAAAATGGGTGCATGTTTAAATTTAATTGCCCTATGTACATTTTTAATTAAAGCCCCCAATTCAATATACAATTTGAGAAGTCGCCAATGAAGAACATGGTTCTTCTTCGGCCAATGCGTGAGCATTAACTTCTCAACTTTCGAATCTGGCGGGCACATTTTTTCCGGAGCAATCGGAAAATCATTCAAATAATCATGCACACAATCAGGGATATCAATATCAACCTCCATAGTATACCCATATGGAAGGTTATCGATATCAGCATTCTTACATTCATACAAGACAGAATCAAGGTTATCATACACCCATTCAAAATCAGCATACGGAAGATTTTGGCTTAAGGCCCAACCATACAAGTTATTTATGTCTATATACAAGAGTTCTGTGTCTTCAGAACTTGCAACATAATGTTTGTTAACAAATGTTAACCCACCCCGTATCCCTCCTTCATAGAAATTAAACATTTCCATGTCCTGTAAAAGTTCAATGGGTTCCTTTAATGTCATAAGCGCTGAGGCCCATGACATACCGGGAATGCCATAAAAATTTAGAGGCTCAAGACCATTGTATGCAATGGCCTTTTCACGGAATTGTGTAAAATAATCTGCGAGGAGAAACACGTCAAGTTTAAGGTATGTTAACATATAGTCTAACATATTGTTACAATTTTGTTGAGTCCAAATAACTTGGGCTAATTCATATTCATCATTAGACACAGAATCCCAAATAGGAGGTAGTTCAAGAGTTGATTCCAGGACCTCAAGAGATGTAGCGAAGTCATAAGGGAAGATACCTTTTGCTCGAACAATTGCGCCATCAAAAACAGAAGAAGTTAAAGGCAGATCGGAAAGAGTCTTAACAGCTTTTGCAAGTGATGAATTAACAAACTGCATGCTGTCAATAAAACGAACAGGCAATTTGTTAATGTACGCGATGAGAGAGATAAATTTTTCCGTAGTGGTTGGAATAATATTCAATTCCCAAGAAGGAAAATTACTCAAACCATACTTCAAAATATGATGGAGATCATATCCCCTCAAATTGTGAAAAACAACTGGTAACTGTCTCTGAATTCTGCGAGACACATTACATTTCCTACAGGCAGCACCAAGATACTTACCTGTGAAGTGACAATGGTCCCTAACTCTATCTCTAATAAATTTTTTACAAAGATAGCAGGTCCTGGAATCAAAGAAAGCACGATCTTCAGCGAAAGACAAGGTTTGCATAGGTTTATTACAGTTAATTTCGTAATATGGCAGGACAATTGTGACAGCAATTTCCTCCACCTTATGCAAGAAAGACAGCACGCAATCCTCACCAACAAACTCATAATAAAATTTAGTTTTGTTATAATTATTAATTAGTAACATGCCTGCTGTTATCGGCATATGTTTCTGATGGTGGGTGATATCCTCAGGTAAAATCGACTCAAAATCTGCATATATTACGAATGGCGGGGTTACTGTTTTTGCGTAGTTTGAAAATATTAAATTTTTCTCTTTAGGTAATGTATATAAAGTAGAACCTATTTGATTCTTACGGCATAGGTCTACATGGATATCATAAGCGCTCCTATGTCTGAAGCCATTAAGGCAATGTGGGCACCAGTTGACGCGAATCCAAAGGTGACAGGAGCTATTTGGGTGTGAATTCATTAGTTTTTGAAGATCAAAAACTGCGGTGTAATGAAAATTATCACCGTCTTCTAATAAAAGTAAATATATTGGTTCACCACCTATGACCTTAGATCGGTGAATAATATCTAACTGGGGGTGATGAGGGATATAATCATCATCATTGCTGACAGGTTTAGCTGGCTTATTTCTATATATTAAAACATTAATCGCTAAGTTAAGTTCACGGTTTTTGCGTTCGAATTTTGGGATGTTACTTAATCTCATAGGGCAATCACTAATGGGGTCAAAATTAATTTCATCCAAATAATTTTGGTAAGCACTAACTCGATGTTTATTTCTGCGTATAACATCACGCTTTAAGAGGGCTAGAACGCTGTATATAAAACACATCATCTGTGTTCTTAATATTAACAATGGCTTTTTTAGACTTTAAAGCCGCTGGGGTGGGGATATAACTATGTCCAGCTAACCTATTCATAATCTTATACTTATTTATTATAAAGTCGATTTCTTTAATTTTAACAACCCGCCATCCGCTACCTAAATATGTAAATTTTTCTATCTTATTATTTAATTTAGTGATGCCATTTATTAAAAGGTTTTCCGTAAAAACTTCGGCGTTATTAGAAAAGAAATTATCCTTTAATTCGCCGTCTTTCTCAAATTGAATCAGAACCGTGAACTGAATTTTAACGGGCCCCATACCGTTCATTTCTGATATTAATTTTTGAATAATTTTTGGTGTTATGGATATTTGTACTAAGGCGTCTTTCTCCACGTCAAACCTTAGATTTTTTCTAGCCCCCTTAAAATCTAATTCTATTTCTGGCTCGTTGTCTATATCAACTGAACCACCTATTTGATTATTATTTAATATATTATTTAGAATATTATCTATTTCATCACCACCATCAATAACTTTAACAATTTTAGATGGAACACAAGACACAGGAGTAACAGCAGGCCGTTTTTTATTTACATTATTATTTACATTATTAATTACATTATTAATTACATTTTGTGCTGTGCTATTCACATTTTTATTTTTGATATGTTCGGTATTTTGTGTTGTGCTATTCACATTTTTGATATGTTTAGTATTTTGTGTTGTGCTATTCACATTTTTATTTATAGTTTTGATATTTTGTGCTGTATTATTTTTTATTTAACTTATTAAAAAGTTTCTTTTTATTTGATGGAAATTGGTTTAAATGATTAGAATGACTATTATAAAAATCACTATATTTTATAGGTTGGGAAGTCTGGCATATTGGGCATAAATAGTATTTGATTCCATAGAATTTATGCCCATAGTATTTTCTCATATTTTTGTGACATACTTTAGTATGCCCAGTCGAAGAAACACAATAACGAGGATATAATTTACCTATTAATAAATTTATTTAATAATTATCTAAATATTGTTGTAATATTGTTGTAATATCTTTATTATCAATTGTTAGTAGTTATTCAGTTTTATTAGACAATAAAACGGGATAACTATTAACAATTATTAATAAAGGGTATATTATTAGATCAAAACTAACAAAGATGTGAAAATTTAAAAGTATTATTATTATTATTATTATTATTATTATTATTATTATTATTATTATAAGAGAGATATAGTTGCAAACTACTAGTATAAATTATGGGTCAATTATTATAAGAGAGATGTAGTTGCAAACTACTAGTAGAAATTATGGGTCAATTATTATAAGAGAGATGTAGTTGCAAACTACTAGTAGAAATTATGGGTCAATTATTATTATTATTATTAATTTAAAGTTATTATAAGAGAGATGTAGTTGCAAACTACTAGTAGAAATTATGGGTCAATTATTATTATTATTATTATTATTATTATTATTATATTAAAGAGCAGTAGCTGCATGCTGACTGCAGACTACTATGTAGCTACATGCTTACTGTAGACTACATTATTATTATTATTATTATTATTATTATTATTATTATTATTAATATTATTAGAGCGCAGTAGCTGCATGCTGACTGCAGACTACTATGTAGCTACGTGCTCACTGTAGACTACATTATTATTATTATTATTATTATTATTATTATTATTATTATTATTATTATTATTATTATTATTATTATTTTAACTATTGTAAGTATTTTAACTATTGTAGATGCACATAGCAAACTACAAGGTTTTATTTTATAACTATAATTTTAAATATTTTCACAATAATTTCATTATATTTCAAAAAAGTAGTATTTACTTCATATAATCATTTTCTTCATCATTTTCATCATAATTTTAGGCATAATTTCTTCATAATTTTGGTTATAAATCATTTTCATTATAAATTCATAAATCATTTTTCATCATAAATCATTTTAATCATTATTTTGGTCATAAATCATAATTTGGGCATAAATCATTTTCATCATTATTTTGGTCATAAATCATAATTTTCATTATAAATCATTTTCTTCTTAATTTTCATCATAAATCATTTTCTTCTTAATTTGGGCATATAGCATTTTCATCATAAATCATTTTCTTCTTAATTTAGGCATATAGCATTTTCTTCATAAATCATTTTCTTCTTAATTCGGTATAAATCATTTTCTTCATAAATTCATCATAAATTCGTTATAAATTAATTACAAAAGTTTTTAAGAAATAAATGAAATTAATATGAAAATATTTAAAAATTCCTTATAAATTTTAAAAGACATATAAAAAAAAATATATTAAAAATAAATAAATCTAACATAACGAATCCATATCGGAATCATCTTCAGACAGGCATAAATCATTTTCTTCTTCTTCAGACAGGCTTTCATCTTCAGAGATGTTTTTAATAATTTCTTCGTCAACATTGAAAATTGAAACATTTTCTAAAATGAAAAAATTAATTTAATAAAATGAAAAAATATTTAAATTTACTTTTTTCTTTGACAACATAGTTTTGCCCATCATTAACTGGGGCATTCATTTCTCCCATAAAAACTATATCATCTTCCTCATCATCTTCAGAGATGCTTTTAATAATTTCGTCGTCAATATCGACATTGAAAATTGAAACATTTTCTAAAATGAAAAAATTAATTTAATAAAATGAAAAAATATTTAAATTTACTTTTTTCTTTGACATCATTGTTTTGCCCATCATTAACTGGGGCATTCATTTCTCCCATAAAAACTATATCATCTTCCTCATCATCGCTAATGATGATAGGTTCTAAAGAAAATAATAATAAAAATTAAAATAATAATAATAATAAATTTACCGAATATATTATCCAGATTCAGAATATCTTCGTTTTCTGTGACTTCAAACCAATCTACTATATCTAAATAAAATAAAATAAAATAAAATAAAATAAAATAAAATAAATTACCACTCGTCAAGAGTCCTCTCAAGATGCGATTATTATTATTGTTTGCCATTTTGAATAGATTTTTAAAAATTTTGAAATAATTGTGACAAATTTTAGATTTGTCAATGTTTATAAAGAGAATGAATATTTTCCTGTCCCAACCAATGAGAATATAGACACACATACATTTACACTGAATATTTTACTAACTCAACCAATCACACGCATGCATGTATGTAACATAAATCATTCAGAAAAACATGTGACTGCCTTTGTTAGTCATGCCTTTGTTAACTTGCACTGTGCATGCATCAGGCAAATGTGTTCTTTATGTAGAATTAATAATATTTATGCAAATAATAATAAAATTAATTAAAAATAATAATATTTTTTCAAAATAATAATATTTTTCAAAATAATAATATTTTTTCAAAATAATAATAATAATATTAATAACCACAACAATAAAGGAAAGGATACATTTATTAAACATCAAATTTTTTGTACAATAACCAAGCTAAACAATGTTGACCACATGTTTGGGTCAAGGGATTTTGAAACATAGTTTTATTATACACAATAGGTTTCCCCATTGTTTGTAGTTTTGATATCAACAAAGCCGGGTAATAAAAACCCATAGGATCGAACACGAATATATTACCAGGTTTCACATATATAGCTATCCAATGTTCTCCACCAAGATGAGACGATTGAGTATTGACGATTATTGCTTGATTATTGCTCAAATATGGAATTTTATCAAGAGGAAAAACTCCAACAAATTCATTTCCCAATATCTGTTTTCCGATTTTATTGACCTGAACAGAACTATTTAAATAAATCCAGAGTATAAAAAACAACTTACTCCATGATAACTTTTTTATGTTTCTGTATACATTTATACCAACACAGTTCTATTTGCAGTAATTTGAACTTCATTTTCAAATACTCCATATATTATAACATGTACTGGTTCAGTAATAGCTCTTGCAAACTTTATATCCAGTCGTAAATTTCCATTTTGAGGTAATTGACTTTGATTTAAATCAAAATCAGGGGCTAAAACAAATGTAAAAAATGGGTATTTGCTTTTAAAATCTTCTAGAGTTATTCCGCAATTCAAATTTTTATCTAAATAACCCAGATTTCTAACAATACTCTGCATATATGTCGCGCAGTAATTATCATTCTCGAAATCTTGAATATATGTTTCTCTATAATCAGTATTTTTCGACAAAGTCAATGATGTAACACCAAAGTTTTTGAAAATCGAGCTGGATGCAGTATATGATCCATTATATTGTGCTTCACTTTGAAATGTTATCAGAATAAAATTAGGCATTCTTCTGTCACCAAATATTTGTTCTTTATAGAATGATGAAGCACCTTTAGCAATAGCAAATTGTACAATTTCCTTTGTTTTTAATGGATAAATTGCATGTTTTGAATTAAGACCCAATTGATGACCAGCTAATACTGAAGGGTCTACTCGAACTCTTCTCACCAATAATTTTGCATCAACTAATTGACATATTGGTGCAGTAGTTGCACTAGTAAGAGATAATGCAGAATCAGACCTTTTCAGTCTAATATGTACATTAACTCCCGGTAGTAAATATTTCGGTTGATCCATAAAATCAAGTTGTAATGATGAGCACATGGTGAAAACCTTTGAGCCTTTTACCCACTTTTTTCTTTCATCATCTGCTGCTGCATAGCCCATAGGAGTAAGACATGTATTTTTAGTATCGGAATTGTAATTTAAAATAGTATCTATTAATGCCTTGTGAATGAATGTATTATTTCCGCCCTCAATCTTGATATTATTAAATCCCAACACGGCATCTTTAAACAGAGTATGAAACAGGAAATTGTTCGGTATTACATCTGCATTGGCATCCAAAACTTTTCTATCTTTATCTACAACCTTAATCTGAACAGTCAATAAAGTATCGTTCAAATCTAAATATTCGGTTTGCGAACCATTAATATAAAACTCGATATCATTTCTACTATCGGTAATTGAATTCATAGGAAAAACTTCCTCAAATGCCCCAAATTCTATTACAGCCTGGGGCGACGGTCTATCAAATATACATAATTCAGATTTACCACAAATCATTTTGCAAATATAGTTCCATGTCCTTTCATTCGTTTGTTTATACGTGATATTCCATGTCTTTTACGTTTTGGAGCTGGAGCTGGAGCTGGAGGTTTTTCTTTTTGAAACATACCTGCAACCCCGGGTAAAACTTTCCCTAATTCTGCTAAAGCATTTGTTTTTAGAGATGGTAATATTTTCTGTTCATTCATAATAACATCTTTTGCAGTTTTCATACCAAAACTACCAATACGTTTAAGAATAGGCAGGGCAAATCTACCAATTGTTCTCAACCATCCTGATCCGTACTGTTTACCAATAAAATATGGTAATTCACCACCAGATTGGCTACCACTATACATACTAATAATATCAGAATTAGCCATTTATTTTACGAAAATGTAATGTCAAATGAGTTTTTGAACCTTTTGGAAATTCGATTAATTGACCAGAATCATCTCTTATATTTATTTCTATATTGTTTATACAAGATGTTGAAACAGGTAGATACATGGGATTTTCTACATTGATTTGTACAACTTCATCTTGATCATGTTTTTCAATCCATATAGATTTCATTAAAGGAACACTAGAATCGCCAACAATAACTGGTTCCACGATATTACTGTAAATGAACATTTGCTGATGATGTTTAAGGATTTTCGGTTTGTTTGTTCCTTCACAAATTTGTTCATTTTGTGTACATATTGGTTTAGTCAATCCTAATGTTTTTGTCAAATTTGAGTCAAATTTAACTTGACTAAGATTAGAATTTATACTAAATCTAAATACTTTATCTTTTTGAAGCTCGAAAACTGTTAAAATATCGCTACAATTGTCACCTAAATAAGTTTGTAATTGTTCGAGGTCTGTAATATATAAATTATCTTTAAAAGTATATGCATGCTCTGTTATTTCAATGTATGATAGCTTAAATTTAAATTCCACTAAATTATTAGTTTTTGGAAGTGTAGAGAGATTTATTTTGACTGTATCATTAAATACATTACGTAAATCAGTAAATCCAAGACGTTTAGCATCAGCCACTGTAGAAAATATAATTTCGAATGGCTTATTCAAGCAATTCATGTATATATATTGACCATCATCATAAATTATAGGTTTCCTTGATTTCGATGAACTCGTCAAGTTATAACTATCTTTATCAATAAGAACACTAATATATTCCGTTACTGCTACTTTCTTATTATATTCAATAACAGATTTGCTATAGATCGGGAATAAATTGTATACAAATGTAAAATCCAACAGAGCAACTTCCCAGTCATTATCCAAATAGATGGGGTTTTGGAGTTCGATGATGAATTTGCTTGCTTGATTTTCAGGATGAATTAATGGACAACTATTGCTCGGCAAAATAGTATAAAAATTCACTTTACTAGGTCTTTTGCTGATATCCATGACGGGTTTTGATAACCATGCCATTTGACATAGTATTGTTTATCCTTACCGACCTTTTTAGTTTTCAATATTTTTTGAATTCTAAATACTTTTGGGGGAGGAATGACTTGTAATTCCTGCTCATAAAATTTCCCCTGTACAATATTATTATCATTGTCTTTGATGACATACATTACAGGATTCTGTTTAGTATTTATTTTTGAAATTACAAAGACTTCATCACTCCAATTTGTATCAAAATTTTTAATAAATGGTGATGCACTAATTTTACTAATTCTAACATGGTCACCGACTTTATATTTAGGTTTTGCAATTTTTACAGATTTCTTAGATACTGGTGTTTTTGATGTAATATCAACCGGTCTCAATCCATTCAGTCCTCGATGTGATGAATGATTATAACTTGTTATTATTTTTGGTAAAGCATTTACCCATTTTTTATTACCTTGATGCACGAACAATTTCTTTAATCTATCTCTCAATGTTCGATTAAATCTTTCAACATGGGCAGCTTTGTATTGAGAATGTACCGAATAGTGATTTATTTTCAATTTATCGAGGATTTGCTTAACTTTGCTAATGTAGAATTCTTTACCTAAAATAATAATAATAATAATAATAATAATAATAATAATAATAATAATAATAATAATAATAATAATAATAATAATAATAATAATAATAATAATAATAATAATAATACCTAAATCTGTTTGCAAGTTATTAGGATGTCCGTCTTTAAATAAAATATTAATTGCCTTGGACATTTCTTCTGCAGATTTTACCTTGACTGGTATTGCTCGTGCAAACCTGCTGTATACATTAATACATGTTAAAATATATTTATTCCCATTGTTAATTTTCGAATAAGGTATCATCTCCATCAAATCCATTTGCCATAAATCGTCAATACCAAATGTTTTATACGCTCTTGTTGGAAATCTTTTCCGCATTGGTTTGTTCAAACTGTACGCAAGCTGATCTGATAACCACTTCTGGGTTTCTTTTTTCGAATTCGGAACTCTTTTGTTTAATTTTGCCACTCCACCGAAACCGGCTTCGTCTTCTGGGTTCGTCCAAATCTTCTCCATTACAACAAGAAGATTTAAAATTAAATTTAATGTCGGGCAATGAAGGATTAGCACCCATTGTTTATGATTGATTTCCTACAACTCCACCTAATAATGATAATGCCAGAGGTATTAATGCGCCAATAAATCCACCTTGTTGTTTATATATAATTTTTCTCATTTGCTTACGATTTTTATTATTTACTAAAGATAACAATGGTTTCCTATGTTTGCTCAATAAATGTTTTTTCGATTTACTGATTTTAATTTTGCCTTTGACTACTTTAAGTATAATATTGAGTAAATCATCGACAACAAAATTTGGGAATGATTGCAATATATTCATTCTTTTTATACTCGGGGCCTTTAACAATGCATTAAAAAATGGAAAACTGCGATGATTTTTAACTACTTTTTTACCGGTTTTACGGGTTTTACGGGTTTTACGTTTAGGTTTAGGATTTTTCGAAATAAGATTCATTGCAGAGAAATTTTCAGTTACAAGTTTTTTAGACGGTGTATAACTAGTTGTTGGTGGAACTTTTGGAACTTTAATAGTCTTTCTAATACCTTTTCTTAATTTCCTAATATTTTTCACCCTTGCTTTTAGAAACATTATTATTCATAGAGGTTTTCAACTTTGTTTATAAACCATGGCACCTTTTGGGTTGAAAATATCTGTTTTTACACGTAAATCATCGGGACATTGTTGTGTGAAATCAAGAAATATATATCCATGAGGTATTTTTGTAGCATCTTGAAATGCACTGATAAGAAAATTACGATTGTTAGGGTATGCTTGACGTGCAAGAAAATCAATCACTGTTGCATCTCTAGGATTCTTGAAAATAACTAAATATTGTACATTTAAATTACGTGTTCGATGTGCCCCACCTTGATGAAATAGATTTTGTGTTATGAAAATAACTGTTACACCAACATGTCTGCTGATCTTTGTAAATAAATTATTAAAATCTTTTTCTTTATTAGCTTCTTGATACAAATCATCGATAATAATGACATCGCCTTTCTTTAATCGGCTGGACCAGTTTTTATCGAATCCCTTTACTATTTTCATGTTTTTTAATTTACAGAAACTTGATTGAGTTAATCCATGTTCTTCATCAGCACCCCTATGCCAATAAATCCTGTTGAATTTTGATTTGAATAAATTTGATTTTAGTAATTTACAAACAAATAATGTTTTTCCACTACCACTCGGACCAACGATTTGGTATACTGCATCATTTCTTAATTCCATTTCAAAAATTTTATATATGTGTATTTGTTTATATTCGATGATTTAATGAACTCGTGCTCAATTTGTATATAAAGACTAATTTTCATAAATGATTTAATAATGTTAGCAAATATAAATTATCGAGGAAATTTTGATGTATCGAATATGAGGTTCCCACCAGGGAAACCTCAGCAAATTATCGATAGAAGCGGGAAATATCCGATAATATTTTTCAAGACTGGTAAATGCCGAATCATGGGATGTAAGAAACCTTTGGATATTAATAAATTACAATATCGAATAAATAATATTAAAATCCAATCAATTACCGTTACTATGGATATGGGACATAGTATCAATCTATATAACATGTCGAAAAAATGTGATTGCATGTTTGAACCGGAATTGTTTCCGGCACTAAGACTATTAAAATATAACCCTATATGTGTCAACGTGTTTGCTAGTGGAAAGGTTGTCATGTTGGGGTTGAGAAATTTAGAGTATAGAGAATTTGTTGACAATGTTCGAAATGAGATAATTTCATTGGTCGATTTCTAATTGGTTAATTTCTAATTGGTTATTGATTGATTTAAACAAACGGATTTTTGTTTAGATTTCATTTATTTCACTATGTACAAAATTCCGAGCGCTGCGAATTTAATGAAGGAAATAGATAATTATGGTAATTTTTATTTTTTGTTTACAAATTTAAATACTATATTTTTTCAGAAGAATATGTTGCAGTCATGCTAAAGAAATTAGCATTTTATTATCCAGATATCAATGCCGCAGTATATAACAAGCATACAGAATTAATCCCTGATTTAGTTTTCAATGTTACGGGGATAAGGATATTGGAAATTTTCCATCAATTTCTGTGGGATGTCAAGATAAACCGATCAATGAAACATATGGATCCTGAATATTTATGTTTCAATAGCTGTTCCTGCTGCAAAGCCAGATATCAACGATATGTTGAATGGGTTTTGGTTAAAACCCTTCGGGATTTTCACCATATGAAGAACTTGGCGAATTAAATGTTTTTAAATAAATGTTATTTAGTTTTCATTATTTAGTTGTATATATTTGATAATAGTAGTAATATTAATAATAGTAATAATAGTAAAAACATTAATAATAATGATAATAGTAAAAACATTAATAATAATGAAATAATAATTCTGTAAATAGAACATGTAATAATTAAAACATTAATAATAAAACATATAACAAAACATGTAACAATGCAACATCGATGCATTTTGAATGCAATTTAAACAAAGACATGCTATAATCTGATTGGTTGATATGCATGAGTCAAAGGTATAAAAACCCTGTAACATTTCAATTTATTCATTATTCACGATGACCAAGAAAATTTCAAACACTGAAAAACCTAAAGAAATGGTACAACCAGTTCAAATGTTCCACAACTACAAAATGTATTTTTTGAAAGAAGAAATCAATATGAAATTGGTTGCACCAGTCAAGCTAATTCAAACTAAATTTCAATTCTTATCCGGCACGCTTTCAATGATTGATGTCAAAACTATTGATGATGTTTTTAAACGGATAGATTCGAATCTATCATGTAATCAACATGCATGGTTCAACAATAGATATGCAAGATTTTATGATGCTTTTGATGAAATCAGTTTCAAAGAAAATGAAAATTGGTATATAACAATTGCAATCCAGGGATATAAAGTTGATAATAATGATGTATATTCTCCTATTTGGAAAATTATGTCTGCTAGACTTTCACAAATATTTTAATGTTATATTTAATAAATGTATTAGTCAGATTTGTTTTTCTCTTTATTAATTGCAACATAAATGCAAAGGACATGCAAATTTAACAAAGAAAATCTATAAACAAACGTATAATATAGTTTTAAAGTGATGAAAATGACTGCAGAAAAAGGTTAACATGATTAATTAATTACCAAATTATTTATTATTTAGAATTTTTAATCAACTTTTTGTTGGAAAAGTTAGCAGAAATATCTGGTGTGAAAATTGAGGACATATTATCTATTACAAATGCCTTAAATATCGGCTGGTTAGTTGAGAGTCAAGATACAGGATTTGATGATGAGGAAGAAACTCAAGAAATTGATGAGGAAGAAACTCAAGAGGAAATCTATGAACCTATAGATGAACCTATAGAGGAACCTAAAGATGAATCTAAAGATAATATTACGAATGATTGTATTGATCATGTCGTTGAAAATATAATGAAATGTGGAGATGACGACTGTGAATGTGTTAATTAATAAATCTTAGTGTCTGTAAATTTATTTAAACTTTTATTTAAACTTTTATTTAAAAATCAAACAAAATAACTATACAAATTTTTATTTAAAAAATCGACATAAAACATACAAAATAGCAACACCTGTTGCAAGTTTTATATAGTTTTTAAATTTAATTTTCTGGCGATCTATTTCTTTCGCATTTCTGGCGAGTTGATTCAAGACGCCCCAGCCGCCATTGGCTTCAATCCAGGGCTGAAACTTTGACTTGATTATCTAGAAAATAAATATCAATAAAATATAGATTTAAAAAGTATTACTTCTTGAGACCACTGATAATAGTGTTCAGAGTCCCATAGACTTCTTTCGATTATTATTTTCATATAAGCGAACCCTACTAGTATTCGGGTCCACTTCATCTGATCGTCGCATAGACAATTAAAAATCCTATTAAAATAGAATTTTTTCGTTTCCAGGCAATCACAATTGATCATATCTTGATAATCGATATGATTTCCTTCGATTATCTTTTCGGTCCGTTCGACCAGGAAACTTAGGCTTTCCATAATATTATTGTTGACGATTTCCCTTAAAAGATTTTCCATAAATTGAGACATTTTTACAATAATTTAAAATATGATGTTTTATTTATACTAATACCAGATGATTTTGATTGGTTGATAGACTATAAATGTAAAAGAAAGGTTTTGATTTGATACACCATGAAAACTATATTCATATTGCTAATTATTATAACGAGTGCGTGCTCACACAATACAACAATAACAGTGGAGTCTTTTAATAAATCAATATGTGTTTGTCCGAATACAGCCAAGTTGATGGATATTTTATATATTCTCGACAAACCAAAATGGTCAAAGCATCCAGGAAAAAGAATATCTCAAAGATTGGAGAATTTAGAAAACAGTTATGAACTATCATTTGAATATATACAAAATATAAAATTTGAATTGATTGATCATATTAAGGTTTTCAATAACTCTATTGTTGAAAATAAAATGAATATGAAAATAATTGATAAGAAGCATGATTATTTGTTAAAAAAGATTGAATTATTATTAAGAGAAATTCAAACAATCAAAGGATCAATAGAATCTCTGAAAATCAATTCTACGTTACCAATTTCAAACAATATTGCTGCGAATAGTACATCAATATTTAGTTTACCTTTGTTAATTTTACATTATTTTATTGTTTAAATAAATGTATGTTTTGTTGATTTGTTGAGCGTGAGCAGTACCCTTGTGAGCATTACCCATAGGGGGACAAAATATTTTGTCGGATAGACTATGAGTATATAGACTCGGAGTATATAGATTAATAATAATAATAATAATAATAATAATAATAATAATAATAATAATAATAATAATAATAATAATAATAATAATAATAATAATAATAATAATAATAATAATAATAATAATAATAATAATAATAATAATAATAATAATAATAATAATAATAATAATAATAATATCTTTAGAAATAATAATTGGAATAACGAGATATATGGCTCATTCGAAAGGTCTTGGATTGAGCTTTAAAATGAGCTATCGATGAATAATTTTCGTTGGCGGGAACCTTTAAAAATTTAAAAATAATAATATGTACCTTGAAAATAAATGTCTTTGTTCTACAGATGACCTTGAAAATAAATGTCTTTGTTCTACAAATGACCTTGAAAATAATAATATTTTGAAAAATAATAATATGACCTTGAAAAAATAAATGTCTTTGTTCTACAAATGACCTTGAAAATAAATGTCTTTGTTCTACAAATGACCTTGAAAATAAATGTCTTTGTTCTACAAATGACCTTGAAAATAATAATATTTTGAAAAATAATAATATGACCTTGAAAATAATAATATTTTGAAAAATAATAATATGACCTTGAAAATAATAATATTTTGAAAAATAATAATATGACCTTGAAAATAATAATATTTTGAAAAATAATAATAAAATCGTCAAATGACCTTGAAAAATGGTCTCGGGAAAATGTTAATAACTTTTATACTACTAATGATAAAAATTATTTCTATGGCTCAAAAGATTTGTCTTCGTCTGGGCTTCAAAATGATGTATCAATTGTTAATTAATTTTGAAAACTCAAAGAGTTCTGGCGCCCCGAAAAGTAGGACTCCGCTGGCACAGTTAATAATATTTTGAAAAATAATAATAAAAATAATAATATTTTTGAAAAATAATAATATGACCTTGAAAATAAATGTCTTTGTTCTACAAATGACCTTGAAAAAATAAATGTCTTTGTTCTACAAATGACCTTGAAAAAATAAATGTCTTTGTTCTACAAATGACCTTGAAAAAAAAATGTCTTTGTTCTACAAATGACCTTGAAAATTTTATGAGTCATACGACCTTGAAAATGACCTTGAATGAGTCATACGACCTTGAAAATGACCTTGAATGAGTCATACGACCTTGAGAATGACCTTGAATGAGTCATGGTCTTTGTTTAAATGACCTTGAATGAGTCATATGACCTTGAATGAGTCATGGTCTTTGTTCTACAAATGACCTTGAAAAAAAATGTACTTTTAGACTTAGAAAAATTTTTTACCCCGGGGGGGGGGGGGTTGTGCTAGCGGAGTCCTGTTCTAGCGGTGCCCAATCCATCTACTCACAGTGTTTACTTGGTCAATAGCCTTGTTAACGTTTTCTATCTTCTTTATAGTTTCTTTAATCTGTTCCGCCGTTTTGAAATCTTTCATTTCGATTTTTTTTTCTGATTTCTTTATCTTTTATGCAATGTTTCAACAAAAGTTTTTGAATTTCTTTCTCATTCCAAGTGTGCGAGGCCAATTTTTTCGTCATTTTTAATATTTTCTTTATAAATATTTCCGCTGATTCGTTACTTTGCTCGTAGTTCAAGGCCTCTCTTAAATCATCAAAGCTGTTCTTAATTTCTGTTCCACGGTTTTACATTCTGTGGCTTCATATTCTTCGATCAAAGTCCTGTCCAAACGTGTAATGACTAGTACCATTTGAGTCTTCACTGGTGTCTTCGTTATTTCGAAGAACCTCTGACATTCTTTGATGAATAATTCAAGGTCATCTCCTCTGTGGAATTTTTCTGGAAGTAATATTCCAATAAGAAGATCCGTTGGAATGGTCTCCATGTTAGAAGTTATAACATTCAATTCTTCTGTCATCAAATAAATCCAAAATTATATTTCATTAAATCTGCTTATATAAACAAATATTCTTGGGATATTTTCTTTTTATAAATTTTAATTTCAACCAAATATCAACATACCACATTCATACTTGAATCTGGGTTTTCCAACTGAACAAAATAAATAGATTTTTTTTCAGTCCAAAGTGGTCTTTCCTGTGAAACTGTTCTCAGCTAGTCTGCCACCGTGGCCGAGTCCACCAATCAGTTGTATTCTTTTAACTACCCATTTTATAGCAAAGTTTAGGCCTTTAAGAACTGCATTATGATCAGTGACGTTTATATGTGAATGGTCATCACATTTCCTGATCCAAATTGCATTCTCAATAATATTGACATTAGATAGAAAAGGGCCCACTAACTAGCATACCCCACTGGAGTAGAATTTTTTTTTGAAAATTATGTAGATCAACTCAAAATGTATGTAGGTCAAAGACAAAGGATTTTTTAAAGTTTTATGTAGGTCAACTCAAAGACAAACTCATTAATTTAAAATATTGCAACGTAATAAATGATACTATATATACAGTATTTTATTTTACTTGAAATTTATTATTTACAAGATGAACATCCAATTAGCTTATTCAATTAGCTATTGCTTTCTTTTGAATATCATGCAATATATACAATGGCGTTTACCATCTTACATCTTCATAATTAGGGGTCATTTGATCAAGTTGTTTCAGAAACCAAATCGAAACCGGATTCGAGACTTAGGACGGCTTAATTGAATAGCCTTGTTGGTGTACGTAAGAACATGTGCAACAAACTTTAAGAATATATTAATTTATGTACTGCATATTTTTGTTTGACTCAAAGTCACATTTCATTCTCGAATATGTGACGCATCTCGGATATCAGTGCAAGAGAAGATAAAATGTAAAACAATATTCATCATAAATTTTATTTGATAATTAAAACAAATGAATGTGGTTTGCATAATAAATATAATTTATTTGCTAAACAGCTACAAATATAAATAAAAATATTTTCTTCTATTGATGAATGTGCCGCTCTTCACCTCATATTTTATTGGATAAATAAGATATTCAATTTTTGTTTTACTAAAGTGCACGATATAACACGAGATTTGATTACAGGAAGTTCGGTTGCACTATAAACTATTATTTCATTCTGAATTCTTTGGATTTAATAAATGTTTATAATGAATAATGAATTAATTTTTGTCGTAATCAATTTGTATTACGTAATATATATTTTGGAGGGATTTAAAATAGTAGACTGGCTCCTTTGTTCCCGAATAATATATATATATATATTTATATACCCAATACATATGCCCAAAAATATTAAACTTTTGTAACTCAACATAAAATTTCACGATTTTGATATAGTCCGTTGAGACACAAGACCTTTCTAAAGTCACCTGTCAAATGAGGCTACACCTCAAAAAGTTTCCAAAGAAGAACTATCTATTTCATAAACGATAGTTTTTTATCTATAACTGGTGTAGCGAATTGAAAACACATAAGAATGAATATTTTATTTGGTACTTTTTTTTGTACAAATTTACTAATACAATATTTTATTGTTGGATGTACGGGATTTCAGATGATATTATTTTTTATATTTTTCCCAAAATAGTACAAACGCTTAGACACACGCTTTGCGTGAATAAATCTTTTACGTTAATTGTTATCTAATCTTATTTATTACACAGTCAATCATAAACCGAAAAAGTTTATGGTGCGTCACTACCTTGATGCCAAGACACCTAATTATTTTGCTAATTGGTTAATTGAGTTTAATTTTGATTTATTTATTGAAAGGTTTATTTTTGGAACCCTTATTTTGTTATATTATGAAGATTCTCGAAAAGTTTTCATAAATAGAGTACGTAGACTGAATACGAGATAATCATTTTATTATTAAATTTGCATAGTTTATAATTTATAATCAACTAAATCAAAGTCCACATTCAATCATTATTTTCATAAGACAATTAAATTTTTTTTATATTGAAAAAAATGTTATAATTATTCTTTTTAAAAATTTTATACATAAAAATAAAACAATAACGACATTTTGTCCACATAACATTTTGTCCGCGACATTTTGTCCGGCCACCATAATAATAATAATAATAATAATAATAATAATAATAATAATAATAATAATAATAATAATAATAATAATAATAATAATAATAATAATAATAATAATAATAATAATAATAATAATAATAATAATAATAATAATAATAATAATAATAATAATAATAATAATAATAATAATAATAATAATAATAATAATAATAATAATAATAATAATAATAATAAAGTTTTAAAATTTCACGAATAAGAAAAATTGAAATATTTAAGATTATAAAAAATAAATTTGTATTTTTAATAAATAAGTTTCTAAAAAAATTAAGAATTATGTTGTCGGGGGTATGGTAATAAAAACAATGCCCCCTAAAGAGTAAATTTTATTGTAAATGCAATAGAATTAGCGTTGAAATATTTTGATAAAAAACAACAACAATAATAATAATTATTATTATTATTATTTTGAATATATAAACAGGAAATTGTAATCTATTAATAGAAATGAAAGATTAAAGTTGAATATAATTCCCATTAATCTCCTACATGTCATATAATTACATCAAATAATAAATATTAAAATAATGCCAAATTTATAGTCAAAACATAAAATGCAAAATGGAAAAATTAATAACATATCAATGACTGATAATAAATTTTTTAATTGATACTCATGAAAGTAAAGATGAAAAATGACAAGATGAATCAAAATTTTAAAGCAATGCAGCACATACTAAAAATTACACCAAACACCACTGTTTAATACACCTGTTTAATACCTTGTTTAATACCTTAGATACATACTCAAAATCATATTGATCAATCTGTCAAACCTTTAGTGTCACAAAGACAAAAGATGGTATAGTAGTAAGAGTAATTTAGTGAATCAGGAATCATCATGACACGCTTTTGATGAATTTGATATAGTGCTCAATAAATATGCTTTTAACAGACCAGGTATTTTGTAATAGTGGAACCCCATCTTTGTAAATAGATTATGAGTTGGTGGTGGAACAAAACCTATAGAGCCGATTATACAAGTATATATACAAAGTATATATATATATATATATATATATATATATATATATATATATATATATATATATATATATATATATATATATATATATATATATATATATATATATATATATATATATATATATATATATATATATATATATATATATATATATATATATATATACAAGTATGTATATAAACAAAGTTCGGCTTTACAGCCTGTATTTTATTTTTCAAAGAGCCATATTTGGCAAGATTCACTTTGTCGACTTTCTCGAATATCACCAATAAATCAAACCATAAAAATTGGTGATGATTAGATCAGCTCGTTCTTCAGATTCAGGAACTAAGGAACAAGTGTGATCTTCAACTACAATAAGTGAATGTTTCTTCAAATGGTAAGTGATCTGTTGAAGACAATTGTTGTGGCGTTTAAGAGCAAGAGTTTAATGAACTTTACACTTTTGTAAAACATGCATCAAAGTCTCATCCTCACAATGACATCGTCAGCACATTCAATCCTCAGGATTTCTGTATGGTTTTGCAATATTAGCTACAGTGTTTGTTTTTGCTTGATGAATAAATCTGAAAGAACCTTCCGCCATTTCTCCTTTAAATATCGCATTATTGATGTTAGGAGACAAACTAAATGTCGGTGACCCACTTATATTATTGTTTTTCCATTTTTTAAAATAAGAATCATAGATGGCTAAATGAAAGATTTTAGAAATGGAACGCCTGTATAAGCAAGTCAAAATTATTGTACCACATGAAAGTGTTGTAAGACGAAGAGTAGGTTCATTTTTCAAAACTTCAAAAAAAGTTATAATGTTATGAATTTTTTCAAAGAACTGAATGGCAGTACGTGGTCGATAAAATTTAGTTTTCCTTCCTGAAGGATGTTTGATGATGTTGGCCCCGTTAAGCCAGTTAAAGCATTCTTTGAGTGATGGTTTGTTAGTTCCAAGCTTAGGTTCAGTGACAAATTTTAAACATTCGATGTTAATTCTTTTATTGTATTCACAATTTGATATAAAGAATATGAAAAGTTGACTTATCGTTTGTGTGTGGTGTTCATAAAGATCAGGACTTTTTTTTCAACGGAGTTATAAAAATAACTAATTTCAGATTTATCAGGCAAATTCATTATCTTTCTCGAATGACTGCAAAGTTTTGTAATGCTAATTCCGATGTTTGCTGAAAGAGCACTAACCTTAATTTCTTTAATTTTAAAAGGGAGCACTAAACGAAAGTGAAGGAAGACTTTGTGTGTTTTCAGTTTTCGCCAGTCATACAAATCAGAGTCGGCTATTTTTTGTAACACAGACTACTTTATCAATTATTTCATAAGGATTTTTGTCAAGTTCTTCACCGATTGATACTCCAAGATACTGGTAAAATTCTTTTGATAATAATTTTTTTATTTTAATATTGTGTTGGATTGTTATTTAACAATTCAGTTAGTTTCTGGCTTCTCGTATCCTTTTCCAATCCAATAACTAAAACCCAACACAAGACAACTTATTCCAACTTTATCACAATTAGAATTAGTCGCTCAATTTACACTTTTCTTTCGTAGACAATCGTTATCGTAAAGTAGGTTGCCCAAGCGGTTATCACCTTTTCTGGTATGGTAAATTATAATTTTCTCTAGCTTTACTTGAATTATTTTCTCTTTGGGTCTCTTTGATTTCTTGAACTCTCTCTAATTAAGTTTATTCGACCAACTGACAACTTGTCTCTTTTCAGCTTTTCTTCTTATATTTTTCTGAAAAGCATTATCCGATATTGGATCAACATTGTTTTAATTCCTTTGGGGATTATCGATATTTACCCAATATTAGATAACCGCTATTTTAATCCTTTTGGGGTATATCGGCATTTCTCTAAACAATGGTTACCCGTTATTTTCAATCTTTTGGGAGGGATTATTGGGGGATTTATTCCTAAACGGGCGCTCAGTCAAATTCACTTCAACTTCTAATTAGTCGGGTCTCAGTGCGCTCCGGGTTTTCCTCATCGTTCGGGTTTCCTGTTGACTCGGGCTTCTCATTACCTCGGTCTTTCCATTAGCGATTAATTAACTTTTAATTAGTTTGTAATTTTATGACAACTCCTCCCTATATTTTTATGATTGCTTTTGGATTTGTCTCATGATTTCGCGTTCAACCATACCCATTTCCCCCGATTGATATTAATTTTTGCATTTTCATAAATTTTTATTTAATTTACACTTTGCTATTTTGGTGTTTTTATTGATTTTTATTCTACTTCCGTTTTATTTTTTGGTCTTATACATTATCCCAATAATTGTCAATTGACACTTCAAGTCGGTATTCAAACCCAATTTCAGAAGCTGTATCAAAAGCAACGTTTATGATATTTTGCAAATTATGAGCATTATTAGCGATAAGAGCGATGTCATCAGCATATGCGAGAACTTTGATTGTAGATTCGCCAATTTTGAAAGTTTCAACATTAGAAAGACTTAGCTTGAAGAACGGGGTTAATTGAAATTGTATACAAAATCATGGAAATAGGACAACCTTGTTTGACACCTTGTTTTATTGAAATATTTGGAGTTACTATCGGATCATAAGTGTAAAAGGAGCCGGTATTAGTGTATAATAGTTTCAAAATGTTTGTGAATTTTTCACCAACCCCAGTATGTTGCAAAATCTTCCACAAGTAATCATGGGGTACACTGCCAAAAGCATGTTTGATGTCAAGAAACCCAATAGTAATATGTGTATTTTTACTAAATTTTTTAGTGTTCTAGACAAAAAAGAAAGTATTGAATTGTGTTCCACGCAATCATCATGCACAGAACTCCCATTTTTATCCGAAACGAAGTAGATTGTTTTGTTTTACCCATAATGTAAGGCGTCTAGCTAAAATCGACGCAAATAGCTTATAGACCACAGATAACAAAGCAATATGTTGCCAAGAAGAAATCAAAGTATATTATTCCCCTTGTCAAGTTTAGGAATCATCAGAGTCTTAAAAGATTTCTAAACGCCCGGCACAGTATTTTCTGTTATGATTTGATTGTAAAGAAGAGTCAGCAATTTATACTTTGGAACAAGAATTGCAATATCGATATACTGAATTCCGTCAAATCCAGGAGATTTATTGTTTAATGTATTAAATGTTCCTCAGTTCGTGAAAGTAGAAATTTCTAGGAACAATAGAATACTGTCTCCTCTTTAGAATGAGAATTTGTTAAAAGAGATATGGAATAAGTTAATTAAAATTAAACAAATTGATGAGGAGATGTTTAAATCTCTTCACCCAATGGGATCACAACCAGCAAAAATGTATGGGCTTCCAAAAATTCATAAAGATGGTGTAGGTATGATACCTGTTTTATCCATGGTTGGTGCTACCCAGTATAAAATAGCCAAACTTTTGATGAATTATTGAAACCATTATTACGATCAGAGTTTGAATTTAATGATAGTTTTGAATTTGTTTCCTACATTGCACAATATGATAGACAAATTGAGGATGAAATTATGGTTTCGTTTGATGTTTGTAGTCTGTTTACTAATGTACCATTGGTTGATTTATGTTGCTTGTTATGGAATGAAAACATCTCAGGACATCATATTTTGAATGGAATGACATGTAGTGAACTTCTTAAATTTGCTACTTCAAAAGTTTATTTTCTTTTCAATACTGAATAATATCAACAAATAGATGAAGTTGCTATGGGTTCACCTTTAGCACCACTGGAAACTTGTTATTGTTATTCATAAATAAAATGGACTATAATTTATCGGTTCAAAAAGTTCTAAAATTTTGCTAACAAAATTTTTGCATAAAAGAAAGTTTAAAAAATTTATTGCCAAATATACATTCCAACATGGAAAATAACCAATTTTTGTTAAAAATTAAATATTCATTTATCAATTTTTCACATTTGAAATGATGTAATTTGTGAATATTATCAAAAAATATTTCAATTGTTATGAAGTAATAGAAAATAATAAATTAATTTGAATCCTTACTTTATTTAATTAAAATGGAAACGGAAATTTTATTTGTAAAAATAAAAAGGAAAAAAATAAAAATGAATTCAAATGAATTTAATATATTGCTCTTATAATAAGGTGAATTTTTTTATAAAAATTTGATGAAATAATACAATATTTTATTTTATTGAACTTTTGTTTCATTATACAACACAAGATTTCAAATTAATTTTATTTTGAAAAATTTTTAATTTATATTTTGTGAAACTAAGCAATAATGACAAAATAAAAGTTATTCCATGTTTATTATCATGTACAGCAGAGTTTATAGATGTAACGAAAATGCTTACTCATCTCACGTCACACATCGTCACTAAGCTAATTTATTTACACACGCAATCTTCATTACACAACATAGCTGATTTACCCTCAACAGCTACAAACTATTAGTTAAATACCTCGCCATAATTTTAAGTTTCATTACTTGACATTTTTTAATTAACTATATAATTAGAAACTTGATTTAGTAACTCTTACATTTATGGATATAAACACCATCATCTTTTATTGGTGGACTGCTAGTAATTCCTCGATGCTGTGCCCAGCAGATTTCAGGCATCTAAAAACCTTATAGATTTCGGGGTAGAGAATACTGAGAACTGTTTCAACCGGGGATCGGTGACGAAAATATTAGTCCTGTTTTCTTTGGATTTATATAGGTTTCTATTCAAAATAATTTGTTCAATTAATAAAAGGTTTGTTCAGTTTTCTTTGGATTTGTATGGGCTTTCAGTTTTCTTTGGATTAAAAGTTCAATGAATAAAAGATTCACTCAGTTTTCTTTGCATTAAAAGTTCAATGAATAAAAATTTATTCAGTTTTCCTTGGATTAAAAGTTCAATGAATAAAAGATTCACTCAGTTTTCTTCGGATTAAAAGTTCGTTGAATAAAAGATCTACTCAGTTTTCTTTGGATCAAAAATTCAATGAATAAATATTTATTCAGTTTTCTTTGGATTTGTACGAATTCCAATTCAAATTTTATTTTTCTTCGATTTTTTTAATTTTTTCAATATTTGTATAGCGATAATTTACCAAAGAGTTAAAGAACATCTAGATCCTGGTGGAACATCCTCGTTGGGCAGATATCTCCGGCAGTGTCAGTCAACAGATGAAAGAAAAAATATTTCAATAGAAATCATAGCTAATGGAAACATCCAAAAGAAAAATGTCAGATTCAAAGAAGCAATTCTCATCATAAACAGACAGCCAAAGATCAACACTAAAGAAGAAATCAATGAAATCATGAATTTGATATGTTGTCATTGACCTTGAGAATAACTGACAATATATAAAGAAATTAATAAAAAAATATAATAAATTAAAAAGTAATAATTAGAATAATATAGAAAATTTTAAAAAATAGGATTTGAAAATCAAAATTGACACATTTATTGAAATATTTAAATAGCATATATAAGTGGTTATTGGAGGCTTTATTTAGAATATTTTGAAATATTTTATTAGGCTTCTAGAAGCTAATTATAGAAGCTATATAAAAAAATTTAAAAATTTTTAGTTTGTGTCATTTTGGAATTTTAAATGTAAAAATTTTAAAAGTTTTTAATAAAAAAATTCATTATATTTACAACCAATGAGAATTAAGAGAAAGGAAATAAAAGAAAGATAGGAAGGTATTTCAGGAGATTGACAAGGACTATCTTATAGTCGAAAATTTTTTCATTAAATACATTATTTGCAGCAAAAGGCTTAAATTATCATTTTATTGTTTTAAATTTGTAATATTGTTGATATAATTAATAATATAATAGCCATCATTAAGTTGTTTGTACGTGTGTCAGATCAAATTTTTGAAATGTAAAATTTAACTTTAAGTTACTTGAAAAATTGATAAAATAAAATTTACAAAAAATTAACTTTATTTTTATTATCATTTCAACTTTTCCGGTAATGCTTGACGAGGGATTATACTACTTAATTATATTGTCGACATAGCTAAGAAAACCCCTATAATACCATAAATAACAGGCTAAATGTTAACAATTTATATACATTAGAATTGATTTTCTAGAACCGTATTATTCAGAATATAAGACGAGGTTTTTCCTCAGAAATATCATTTAAAAACAAAAGCCATTAAAAAATGGAACTCGTCTTATATTCTAGCTGATAAAGTAATTAATGATAAAAATATTAGTAATCTATAAAATTAAAATGATATTCTAGATGACATCATTTTCAAAGTCCACTTCTTGTTTGTGATGAAAATTGATCAACCATGTGACCTCCTTATAGAGTCTAAAGTTAATAAATAATTTTAGTATTTATACTTGAAATCACTCTTTCTTAGGTCTTAAAACAGTTTGCATGCCAGAAAAAATGAATTGTTAAAAATGTGAATTATTTTCTGGGATTTTTAAATAGCATGTGCGTGACATTATGAGTCACAGAAATGTGAAAATATAAACCAACTTAAAAAATACTATTGAAACTAACCCAAATTCAAATTAATTCATGGTAGATTTTTCATAATAAATAATAATAATAATAATAATAATAATAATAATAATAATATTAAGCAAGTGATGTGATTTTCATTGTACCAGGTAAAGTATGCAATTAAGCTGAATTGTCAAATCTTCGCGTCTCCTGCATAGTATTGATGAGAGCCAAAAGCTCGAAACTAGTATACTATTGGGATTTGCACTGGGCATTACAAAGTTATTCGTATTTTTATTGAGAAGAATGTAACTACAAATTCAAATAAAATATACACATATTTTAAAAAACATCCTAAAAGACCTAACCGTCCTAACACGAGCCCCCTAAATTTTGAGGCTAGCAAATAAAAGTTATTTCATCAGAATTAGTGATAGAAGCTGATGAAACTTAGCATTGTTTATTTTTTACTAATTTAGAAGCGTCCGATTTTAAATCAATAGCCATAGCAACTCTTAGATGTGCATGTAAATTTGATTCTGTTAGACGTGATCTTACCTTTGTCTTCACTAATGTCATTTATGAGAATGCTTGGTCACATAAGTAAGTGCTACAAAATAAAACTAAAATGCAGGCATCATTATTTCTTCACAAAGGAAAAATGTTTTTGATAAAAATCCTTGAGTGCTTTGAGTATTTTGAAATTTTGTTTTTCAACACTGCGTTAAATTACAGATCATTTATTTGTGAATGAGTTGCTAAACAACTCTAGCTGTACTTCTTTTCGAAAAACTAGAAATTTTTTTTAACTGACTCAATTATGAACTGCACTTTTAATGAATATTTTGATTTGATTACTCAAAAGTATTTGATGTTTGGACAGAACTTCTCGTTTTATTTAAGTGTTCAAAGTGATCGCAAAATCTCTACTCAAGTTGAGAATTCCACAATTCATGTTTTGTTTTAAATGCACAAAATAAGTCTAGCACTAGGGTGTGGAAAAGCTCGAAGTTTTGAAGCTTGAGCTTGAGCTCGATATTAATTACGATCTTTCGAGCCAAATAAAAAACTTTAAAATATATACGAAATTCACCAAAATGCACACCTTTTGGATTTTTTTAATCAACGTTCAAAATGTTTCAAAAATATATGATCAAAGTTAAATATTGTAATATTCAAAAATAAAAATCATCGGAAAGCAAAAACGTCTTTATCACATCAATATTCCAAGAAAATCTTTTTTAATGTGATTCTTGAAACTAGGTAAACTTTGAGCTCGAGCCTAGGATCGTTCTATACCTTAAAAATGCACGATTAACAAAGGTATGACTAATAAAGACATTAAAAAGTATACATGTTTTTATTAAGTCATTTTAGATATATAGTTTCTTAATGAAAAATACTACAATATATGAAAATTTATTTTTTCAAAAGTTAATTTTTGAAATTTTAAAAAATTTTAATTTTAATATCTTGTTCAATTTATATGATAATACATTGAATAGTATGCCATTCGATAGATATTTGTTTACTGTTTTCAACAATATATAAATTTCCATGATTTGAATTTTCGTCAAGTTTTTAAAATTTGAAAAATTTCCAATATTTTTAGACTTTAAAATGTTGAATATCTTTTAATGTTAAATGACAATACATTGATTAATGCTTCATTCGATAGATATCATTTTCCTCAGTCATTTTATATATAGATTATCATATAAACAAACAGTAGAAAAATTTTAATAAGTTTTTAAAATTTTTTATATTAAAAAAAATTAAAATTAAAATGTGCAGAAAAACTTTCTAAGACTTTTAAGTTTTTTGACTTTTAACCTTGGTGACCTTGGACACCTGTGAAACTTTGTTAGGTATGGTCCAACATGTTATTGATAATGGTGCTGATCTTTTAAATTATGTTTGAGAAAATTAAAAAGTTTGACTCACCATGGTTGAACCCTCGAAGGTCTACGGTAAAGCATAATGTAGTGCACGCACAAATCTATCTACATGCTAAAAATTGTGACCATAAAATAAAAGGTGATCCTTTAAAACGAAAAAATTATTAAAGATCTTTGTTAAATGGACAAAGCCGAAATTTTGAATATTTTAAAATGGCCGGGGGATTGCATTAGTTAGAAATTTTTTTAAATAAAAGTATGACTCATGCTGTGACTCATTGTCTTTGTTCTCCAAATCAGGACTCATTCTATGATTGATGTTCTTTGTTTAAATCGACATAATCGCATTTCTGAAAAAAATAAAATGGCGAAAGGGGGGGGCGGGAAGGGTTGAGTCTGACTTAGCCAGCACACTTTTGTCTACTGGTATGTGTGGATGACAAATAATGAAATGAATACAAATACATTAATATAAAATCAATGAGGATCCCAAGAAAAAAATATTCAAAATATACAAATAAAATTAAAAAATAAATAAATGATTTAATAGCTATCTGAAAACCTGAGGGATAAAGGATGAGATTAGCCCTTCCTCAAAAATCAATAAAGGGATTAGTTTTTCTTGAAAATTAAATTAGCTGAACAGGATGACACTTATCTAATCATTTTGTGGCTGCCTAATTTAATTATTTTTGTTTGCAAAATTTGTAGAAAAGAAACTGGTGGGCAATTGCTAGTTGGTTGAAGCAAGAACAAAAACAGAAAAAGGAAAATTATAGCCAAGAAGAAAGTGAAATAAATATATATAAAAAGACAGTTTCCCTTTGGGATTCTTACCTCTGAAAGCTTCAAATTAAAAGTGTAGGCGATATTGTGAAAATCTGATTGAAATTCGATAAACCATTTTCCTTGGGATTTATTTGATTAGTTGAAGCAAAGAACACGAGGAGTCAGTCAGTAGGAACTTTAATAATCATAACCCTACCATACATATGAATTTATATTTTGGCAAATTATGCGAGATGTAATTATTTGTGAAAATTTTTGAAAGACGAAAACTAAGAAATGAATTCAGTCAACTATGAGAGATTAGAAAACTTTACGAGTCGCAATTGTCGCAAACTTGTTTAAATGATCAATGTCAGATTTCGCTTTAAAATTTTATTAAAAATAATTACATTATTTTTTAATAATTAACCTTTAAACAAAATTTACTACGATAATTTATTCACCAAACTGCATGAAAACTACATGATTTGTTTCATATTGACTGAAAATGTAATTAAAAATTCTGGACTCCTCAAGTACACTTCTGTTAAGTATTTTTTTATAATGTTGCCTTTTACCAAAAAAGGATGATTTAGAAGTCTAAACAATACCAAAACTGAAAATTGAGAATAGAAAGCAACCTGTTAATTCATTATTAACGATAACGTCATACAAAATTCTACATGTTAAGGTATTATTTAAACAATGATAGAATTTCACAGACAAATTAATTCGATTTGATTGGATGAAAGCAATCACAATCACAATCACAGTCACAAACAAGTTAATTCATAGACAATTGCGAAAAACACCGTAACCAACACTTTATTTTCTGCAAATAAATTCATTACTTAAATCTCACAAAGTTCCGTAAATTTCTATATAAAATAATGTATATCTAGACAATTGGAATGAAATATTAAACAAAATAATTAAGATAAGTCAATTTATAGTCAATACATGACTAGAATAATTTTATTTTAACAAGAGTTTCTTGGCATAACAATATCAGTAAATGCCTTGTTGAATTTGGCAAAATCACTTGATAAAATATTTTTGAACTACACAATGGAACTGTACAAAAAATAAGATTTAAATCCATAAATAAACCAATTGACTCTAGACTTTGGTACTTTCTAATTCATTTTCTTTAATAAGTGATTTGGCTAAATTTACTTCCTTTTCCTTGTCAGTTTCATATGGCACAGCGGAATCGGGGACGCTCGAATTCAACATTAAAAAGACAATCGACAGAATACAAGTGAGCAAAAAACCAACAGCACCTAAATAAAGCCAATATGCATTAAGTTTCATCACAATAATGTCACAAGTCGTATCTATTGAAGATTGATATGCTTCAAATATTGGCCGACAATGTCCGAGCTTCGACATCATTTTTGGTCCGAATTTAGCCATAATTCCAGCGGATTTTTGAGGAGTAGATTTGACGATAATATTATCAAAATATTCATTGCCGATTTTAAATAATTCGGTTTTGTTGTTTAAAATTATTAACATTTTATCAAGACTTTCACTGAGACTAAGGACCACTGGTTTTATAGATGGAATGTATTTCATGTTTGAGAAAATATTTCTAACTCGATCAGTTATTAAATTAAATTGTTCAAACAACAACATCATTTTCTCTTGGTCTCGTTTCAATTTCTCTTTCATAGTCGGATCATTAATATTGATGGCATAATGCGATATATATTTGCTGACATTGTCCATAAAAGTCGTTATAGCCATCGGTTCTTTACCGCTGCTCGTTGTAATAAAAATTGGAGTACGAGGAACTTTTCGAATGCTTTCTTCGGTATCAATCGCTTTAAACATCCCAAGTTGTGATGCCTGTTGGAGAGAATCTTTCATATCTGGCGGGAGCATCTTTTTAGGATCAGTTTCATTTAAACTTTCAATAAGTAACTGTCGACCAACACGAATGAATTTCGCTGCTACTTCCGGTTTACTCAACGCGGCTGTGTCCAAACTTTCAATGGCGTTGATTGCTGCAAGAATTGGCTCATTTTTCTGGCACTTCTTTATCAAACCATACAATACATTTCTTGGTTTCGGAAGCGGAAACTCTGATTTCGGCATAGAATTGGCAATTTTGGGTAGATTAACTTGCAAAAATCTGTTAATGTGTTCATCTAATATTAACCTCGTATCATTATGCGTAACGACTATAGGCTGATTTGTACGTAAATATCGGCATAGTTCGGTTTCAACTTTACCTCCATATAGAAATGTAAGAGTGCATACTAGCATTATTAATGCTAAAAATATCAAACTCAAATACATTCCGTATTGCAAAACAGAGTGAGGCCGTTTTTCTGGCCAAATGTGAAGTGATGTTGCCACTGACAAGGCAAAAAAAAGTACAACAATTCCGAGAAAAATTGGAATAAATAGTACAATTAATAACAATCCTGAATATCGGGATGCTTTATTTGAAACAGTTTCACTATTTAATTTCATTGTAATATTATCAATTAGTTCAACAGCGTTGACGAATTTCTCGTCCATCTTAGTCCAGGTTTCACCAGTCATGTTACGTACTGTGCCGTCAATATCAAGCAAACGTTTCATTTTTTCCTCAGTTTTAGCCATTGTTTTATTCATTTCTCTCCGGCCGTGTTGAGTTTGAGCAATCACTGATTCACGGGTTTTGTTTTGTTGTTTCATGACAAATAAGAATGAAGTCGCAAAGTTTGTTTCCGGAAATCCTTCAACTTCGGCAAATGGTTGATTGAAAAATGTTTCAAATTCCTTACAGCCTTCATTGCAATTTGGAAGTTGTTTAAAGCTGTTTCTGATTTCTTCAATAAAATCAAACAATCTAAAAGTTGGATTCATAACCCTAGGATACAATTTTTGAATCACATCATTATACTGAGTTTGATTGTTCAATAAAGCATTAGAAATATCAAAAAACTTGACCACAATATTTGTCATTTCTTGTCCATATTTAAAAGTATTTTCAACTCCTAATCTTGTCATGAGTTTTTTGTTAAAATCCTTCTGTGTTTCCTTTTGCATATCTTTGGTAGCTTGGATTATTTCATCAACAGTTGAAGCAGTATTTAGTCTAGCATTGTCAGCAAATGTAGATAAATAATTTCGAATATGATAAAGTGATTTTTTCAATGCTGGTAGAATAGCATTTGGTTTTGCTGTAGAATTAGCACTGTAGCTTTGAGCAGATTCACCTATTGAATGACGAATTTGGTTGACATTTGTTAAGCAGAAACAAAGTAACAAAAATATAGGAATAGCAAAAATAACAATTACGACTATCTGAAAAGAATATACAAAAGAAAACGAATTCTTATCGCCTTTAGTGAAAAGGCTTTTAACTGGTAAAAATTGTCTTCGTTTAGAATTACGATTAGCATTTGAATTTGGACTCTTGAAATGTAAATAAAACATATAAACCATTGCTGATATCAAAGCTAAAATCCATAGAATTCCAAAAAATAAGGCAGCAACATATCCACCGGTCATTCTTGAGGACAAAACATAAGGCATAATATCCCTTTTAATATTAGAATTGTTCAATATTTTGACATTTTGAAATATAGAACTGATTAATCCACCATCGCGAACTGTTTGAGCATTGTTAAGAATTATATTTGCAAAACTCTCCATTATTGTGATTGAATTTAAAATGATTCAAAAAAAATTAAAATCAATCCTACAAAATTTACAAATATGTAATCGTCGTATAATATTTAACTAAATAATCATTGGTTGGCAAGTTAGCGAATGAAATTTATTTATTTGGCATTTGATAATAGAATCAATTTTACATGTGACAAATTTGTGTTTTTACACGTTCGATCGCATGATGAATGAAAATCAGTATTTTACAAAATTACACAATTGTATGCATTGTATGACACACAATACATAAAAAAGTATAAAGTAAAGCATTATGCAAATATCCTTATGTTGTGTACATTTTAAACTTAATCCAATAAATCAATACTAATTCAATAAAGTTCAATAAATAATCTGCATGTGGAGTGTATGCACAATTTTAAAATTACTCTCCGACATATTAAATAACAATAATCAATAATCAATTGTTCGAAACATGTCGTAATTCACATATCTTCAAATAAATACGAAAAACAAATCAAGAGTGAAAGTGATTAAAAAATTCTTCAAACTTATACAAAATAAAAACTAATTGAATTTTAATATTTAAACAACAAAACACCGTAACCATGACTAAGTCGGCCATAAATCCAACCTAATGGGGTGACGTCACGTGACAAGCTCGTTAAATAAAGAAATAATTTCACCGACATCAATAAGTTGGTCACATGTTCCATTCTGACTTTGACCCGTTATAGAATGTAGATATACTCGACTTTTGATTAATACTGAGAGCCATTTGTTATAATCATTAAATATTAAAAACGTTTTAATTATTTATTATTTTTGCAAGAATTACCAATAAATGATAAGATTTATAATAAAAATTCGTTTCACATTTCTTTACTTGAATTTGGTTGAGTTTAATCCTCTTAGATTGGGAAAAAAATTTTTAAATGATTCCATGAACTTCAATTATAAAGCTAGCATCCAACTTTTAGATCGTAAAAATATTTTTGTTAAGCTCAAAAAATGTTTGATATTAAAAAATAAATTCAAAATTCTTGCAGAAAAGTATCAAATTCTATAAAAAAGCTTTTTTATTTTTTTTAAATAAAGTTGTACGTTGGTAAGGTCCAGAAATGATTTTCTTTGCTGCGAGTTTTGAGAGTAAATTTATTACAAAAAATTCGGTGAAATTTCTCTTTCTTTTCACAAATTGTTTAAAGTAAAAAAACTTGTGTATACGCGTAAACCTCTATAAGTAATATTTGTCATGAACACTCAATTTTAAACAAATCAATGAAAAGTTTTTGGGAAAAATCTGAAAATACGAGTTTTTATTGAGAATAACATTATTTGCCTTGTTTAATAAAAATTTTATTGCAAAACCTAAAATTGTTTTAATATTTCAGACGATATGATTTTTTTTTATTATATTATTTTTAAAATTAATATTCTATATCTAATAATTTTCCTATTAAAATATTTTCAAAAATTTATTGAAACTTAAAAATATTAAGTTTTCTAATTTTGCACCAGAAACTTTGATTAACTCTTAATTTTTATGTCAAGATTTTGAGTTATAAAAATTGTCTCTAAATTATTAAACTCAAAATTTTAAAAATACAAAAATATTATTTGTGAAATAAAAATAATTAAGACTTAATAAAATTTAAAAAAATTTAAATCTGAATCAAAATAAATGAAATATGCACCAAATTTAATTAATTGTTTTTTACTGATAAATGCACCAAATTAAATTTTATGTTCACCAAATTTAATTGAACTGAACCAATATTTTAGTTGAAAATGAACCAAATATAATAGCATTTGAACCAAATCATGGATACACCAAATCGAAGCGGATAGATAATTTGCTAGTTGAATGTAGGATGGAATAGTTACTCCATTTTGTTCAAGTCCCTTGAGAATTAATTTTGGTTAGGTTATAATTATATAGTTATAATCATTCATCACATAAAGATTTAATTGGATCGAGACCTGTGGATATTTCATCTAAAAATAGTGTCAATTTATGGCTGTCGAGAAAGGTTGAAAAGTGAAAAACCCAAGTATAGTGTCGGCAACCATGTTCAAATATCTCCTTCCCATTCATTAAAAATTTCGATACAAATTGGAACGATGAAGTTTTTAAAATTTCGAAAATAAATACTAAACTGTAATGTATGTCATTAAAGATTATGATAACAATGAATTGACTGAGAAATTTTACGGATAAAAATTACAAGTTATTCCAAAACCAACAGTATTTTGAATTTAAAAAATAGTGAAATCCGAAAAGGTTGGATAAACAATACTATGTCAAATGGCATGGGTATCAAAATGCGCACAACTGGCTCAGTATCTCGACATGAAGGAATTTGACGAAAGCGAAAGACAACTGCCAGAGACAACCGAATCGTCAAATGTGTCACATTAGCCAATCGAAAAACAAAGCTTTCTGGAGTTGCGGATATTTTAAAAGCTGACTATGGAATAAACATCAGTCGAGACACGATTCGTCATAGGTTGAATGAACAGGGGATAGCCACTTACTCTTGCCGACATGTTCCTATGTTGACTGAGGTCAATAGAATTAAGCGTAACCATTGGGTAAAAGACCACATGCATCTGCCATATGAATACTGGAAAAATGTTGTATGGCCAGACGAATCACGTTTCTGTCTGTTCCTGAACATGGTATTTATCAAGATACCAATGCTCCTTGTCATCGCTCTACGTTGATAAAGAAATGGTTTGAATCACATACATCCAGCAGCTGCAATACTGACCACCACAATCACCAGATTCAAATCCCATAGATAATCTGTGAGATTATTATGACCGACAGCCCGGAAGCAACAGGATGAAACTCAGAGAGATCTGGTACAATTTACCACTCGAACTTCTTCAAAGCTTTGTAAAATCAATCCCAAAATGACTCCATCAAGTTATTGTAAATCATGTGGTGACTACAGAATGCTAAACAAAATCACAGAACTAACAACTACCCAATGCTAACAATAAGAGACATAATCAACAGATTAAAACGAGCAAAGGTCTCAAAAATAGACCTCCAAAAAGTCTACCTCCTAATCCCACTTAGGAAAGACCACATAAAAAAGACAACAATAGTAACACCGATTGGCAAGTTCGAATATAACAGAATGTCGTTTGGTTTGCAGAATGCAGCCGCAACATTTCAGCGTTTCGTGGATCAAACTCTGAAAAATAATCAAAACACAATCACATACTTTGAACGATATATATAGTCCTAACAAAGAAACACAATTAAATGATATCGAGAAACTGTTTCAAACCCTAAATAATGCAAATCTAAAAATCAAAGTTCAAAAATACGAATCTCTCAAAAAAGAAATTGATTTCCTAGGACACACCTTAAATGAAAAAGTCACCAAACTAATAGAAAAGAAAATAAAGGCAATACAACAGTTCAAACTACCAAACACTTTTAAATGAATTAATCAAAACAAAAGAAACATGAAAGTCGACTGGACAGAAAACTCGAGCAGAAATTTCGAAATAGCTAAAGAAAGCTTATCCCGAACGATGCTGCCTAAATAAATCCGGAATTAAATGACAATTTAGCAGCAGAGTGTCCGGGGTTCGCAATGGGAGCGACATTATACCAAGAAAACGAATATAGTAAACAGCCCATCTTTTTTTTCTCGAAAAAACTAGAAACACACCAAACCCGGTATTTAACTTTCGACCGAGAACTCCTAGCATTACATGATGCAATAAAACACTTCCAATATTTACTGGTAACTCGAAATTTCAAATTCCTTAGAGACCATAAACCACTTACAAACGCAATACAAATGAAAAATCCATTCTCAAGCAAATAAAACAATTGAATTTCATTTCACAATTCAATTGCACTATCAGTTACGTCACTGGAGCAGCAGACATTGCAGCAGATACACTATCGAGAATAGAAACAGATATAAACTCACTCGAATTCAGTGGAATTATTGAGACCAAACAGATTAAAAATAAACAAGAAGAAACACTCAAAGAATTACCAACTAAACACAACCTCAAACTCAAGAAAATCAACGACGTCTGGTACGACGTCAGCAACGAAAATTTCCGAAAACTTTTATTAACAAAAGAATTTAGAAACACGTGCATTTCAAAGGTGCATAAGCTCAGCCACCCAGGAAACAGATTCACTTACGAAATAACAACAATAAATACATATGGCCCAACATAAGAACAGAAATAAAAAACTTCGTAAAAACGTGCAAAAACTGTCAGATCAACAAAACATCAACAAAGCTAGTAACACAAAAAGTAAATTTTCCAAGTACCCAATCATTTCAAATGACACATACCGATATAGTAGGACCACTCGCACCTAAGAACGGCTATCAATACCTATTTATTTTAATAGACAAGAAAACAAACTGATTCGAAGCAGTCCTTCTCAAAGAAATATCACCAAAAGACATACCTAGAACTCCACTGGATATCCCGCTAAGGTCAACCAAAAACAATAATCACTGAATAAGGAAGACAGCTATTCGAAATACTATGCCATAAAATACAACATCAATATGAACCGGACAACCGCCTACAATCTTCAGTCAAATGGGAAAATTGAAAGGCTACACAGAACAGTTAAAGAAAACATACGAAGAAAAGCGGAAGACAGAAAATGGTTAGAACAACTACTGGGATAAGGAAACACTCCAAATTTAATAGACAATGAAATTATAAAGTTTAAGCAGAGAAAGTTTTTGGCAGAGAAACAAATCTGCCTTCACTAAAAACAACTAGTGAAAACAACAAAACAAATAACAACCGAAAATAGCAAATTCAACCCAGAAAAAAGTCAAAAAAAATAAAACACATGGTAAAATAGTTTTAACCAATTGTTGTCTTAGTCAATAAACCATTCACAAAGTACGAAGGCTCTTACAAACTACTCGGACTAAATAAAAACGTGGCCACAATTTTAAAAAATAATAATAAAATGCGAATAAATATCAGTAGATTAAAACACTATCACCAAACATCACAAGGTCCATATAATACACAAACAACAACAATCAAACAAATCAAAAACACATTTCATTCAAAAACCACGAATCATCACAAGTTCCCAATAAAAACACCCCTACACTAAACACATATAGCAAACGGTAGTGACTGTTTCAAACTAAACAACATTTACAAAAACTAAAATCAAAGAAACAATTGTAAATTGTATAACTTTTATGTAAAGAGAGAAAGCTTTGCTTCAAATGATTTAACAGTAATATATAAATCATGTGCAAAAATGCCATTACCTTGCAATTTTACATTAACCTCATTACGCTTATCAAAAACATCCACATCATATGCAAAGTCGCATAACCATTCTGGGATTTTAACCAATTGCAAAAATTCACAATTAATATTTTTCATTTCTAAAAATAGCACAATTTCATCTCTGAGATTCCATACTCTTTTAGCACCTTTCCCATATTCAATCATTGTACATTGTTATGATACAATAAGTCAGAATATTAACATTCCAGATCATCTAATAATGCTTTGAATTGTCTGTGAATTAGACCTCATGATCTTATCAAATTAAGTACAATGACAATAATATCAGACACATGCTTAAAGTTAAGTACTGATTTGCAAAAAATTTCTTGGTGAATTATGCAATGAAATGCCAAATACATCAAAATTGTGTAATCTAAGAATTTCAGTTCGGAAGCTAATTATTTATGAATCCAAATTTTGCATCTATCAAGAAATCGTCAATTTCAGAACCCAAAAATTTGTTATAACCTGTCGGACTAGTTTACTAAAAAAAAATTATCAGTGTTCGAATTATCATTTGGTACAAGTTAATTTTCGTTAATTTCAACGTTGGAATAACTTTGGGCAAGCGACATCAATTTTATTCGTCTCAATTTTCTAATTGAATTATTATCCGTCGGAATTTGGGAATATCACTTTAGACATTCGGAACAATATTTGGGTAATTTTTTATGTTTGTGTTGATTATCATAATTAATTATGTAATACATTGTAATATAATTTGCTCATTAAAATAATCATATCAAAACGTTTTCGTTCTTGCTCGTTAATCTAAAGACTAAAGCGTTTATTTCGAGTATTTGAATTTTACTACTCACCTTTTAGATGAATGAAATCTACATCATCTTGTTGCTTTTCTAAGAGTTTTGTCATCGACTCAGTCTTCTGTAATGAGCTGATATGTCTTACTCTGGCTTTTTCTTCTTTTGCGTCTTCATGTCTAGTCTGGCATTGTGCACATAACATCCCTTTAATCCTTGATATTCCGTCCGCATTTCCATGTTCCTCTCCTTTCCTATATTGAAGATCGAAATCATATCCGGAAAGGTTGGCTAGCCAGGTTTGAAATTGCGGGCTTATCGGTTTTTTTGTGTATCTCATGAAAACCAACGCATTGTGATCCGTTCGTACTACAAATGACTTTCCGTATAGATATTGTTTAAAATACATTACATATTCGTGTATAGCCAGTAACTCCTTCCTAGTCACACAATAACCTTTTTCATGCGCGGTCAAGTGTCTCGACCCATATGCAATTACCACTTCAGTACCATCTTCTTTAGCTTGACATAAAACTGCTCCGATGGCCCCAAAACTAGCGTCTGTATCCAGAATAAAGTTTCTATCCATTCTTGGGTAATCTAGAATTGGAGCTTCACACAACTTTGTTTTAAGTAATTCAAAACTATTGTTGCAATCTTCTGACCAATTAATCTTTTTCTCACAGCCGGACGTAGCTGCATGTAGAGGTTCCGCAATTTTCGCATAGTCTTTTATAAACTTCCTATAGTAATTGGTCATACCTAAAAAGGATCTTAACTGTTTGGCGCATACTGGTATTTCTGCATCTTGAATCTCTTTAATCTTCTTGTCGTTCGTTTTTATCCCACTTGCACTTACAGTGTGCCCTAGGAATGTCAATTCTTCTTTATACAGATTACATTTTTCTGGGTTAATTCTCAACCCCGCTAGTTGAATTCTTCTGAATACTTCCTCTAATCGGTTATTGTGTTCCTCTTTGTCTTTTCCATAGACAAGAATGTCGTCGAGGTAGACAACAACAGCCTTAAATAATATTCCATCCAACATTGAGTGCATCATTCTTTGAAACGTCGCAGGGGCGGTTGCTAGTCCAAAAGGAAGTCGGTTAAAACAAAACTGTCCTTGCCTTGTACTGAAAGCCGTGACCTCTTGAATTTCCTTCGCCATTCCAACTTGATAATATGCTTGACCTAGATCGATGGATGTGAAATATTTTGAATCTGCCAGACAATCCAGTAGAAATCGTGTATCTGGCATTGGAAAAGATATCTTTTCAGTGATCGCATTCAACCCTCTATAGTCGACACACATCCTTATTGATCCATCTTTCTTAGCCACAATCACTAGTGGCGCGTTCCATGCACTTTTGCATTTTCTAATAAATCTCGCTTCTAATAAGTTTGTGACAAGTTCGTCAAGCTTTTGTTCTAAATGCATTGGTTGTCTTCTTGGCTGTAACATTACAGGCCCACCTACTATATTCATTTCATGTTGAACAATTTTCGTAAACCCGAGATCAAACGTTGAAGCCATAAAAATACCTTTGAACTTCCGTAGCAATATGTCTAACTGCTCATTCTTCCTGTCTCCAAGCATTAATAATGCTTTCTCTTCTCGTTGTGAGTCCACATATGTTCTCCCTACTTGTGACGCTTCAATATTGTCTACCTCTACCAGTCGAATACCAAATCTCTCCATTGTATCTATACCCCCAATGAAATCTGGACGTATATCTTTGACAACTATAGTGGTGGCGAAATTTAATTATACTTTTGAAAAACTTAAATATATAAATGTGCAATGAGCATTCAATGATTAAATCTTGATTTAACTATTCATTTTACTTATTTTGTTTTATAAAATCACTAAAAGTATCAATTGTTTAAATAATGTATTTTTTATGAACTTTTTAAAACTTTCTTTAAAATTTTAACGGGGAAATTTATTTATACATTTTTATAAAATGATGTGAAAATAAAATTATTTTATTTTTTAGATGATTCCGGATAATATACGTCAATTAGTGTTTGAAAAACGAAATTTAGGTTACACATATCAAAAGATTGCAGAGGAATGTGATTTAACAAAATCGACAGTTCAACTGATAATAACTAGAGAATTAAAAGTTCAACCAAGGAAAAGATAACATTAATAATTCTTTTTTTCCCATTCCAATCAGCTTCTACCGTCATTGCTCCTAACGGTCTTTCCATTCCCGTCGAAAATACTCCACAAAGAGAAATTGTGCTCTGCTTCAACCTCGGTTTCCCAATCTTTGTCCAACTTTTTTCACTCATAACTGATACTGACGCTCCAGAGTCCCAAAGCATGTCAATCGCCGTCATGTTTATTACAATCTTACTCCAATTTCTTCTGTCTGTCGTCTCATACATCTTCTGCATCATGTCTTCATTTCGCTTCTTTCTACTGATTATTGTGTCGACCCCACTGACGAAATGAAAGCAATGGGATCGTCCTTGTTTTTTGGTTTATCCATTGATTTTTTTATCGTTTCTTCGTAATTACTGTATAAATCTTCTGTGAAATCACCATTATTTCTTTCGTGATCTTCTTCGTAAATACATGCCGCTCTCTTCTGATATCCATTTCTATTTTTAAGCAAAAAACAATCTCTGAATCCATGACCTTCTTTTCCACAGATTAGACATTTGTCTTTCATAGGACATTCAAAACACCGGTGCCCTTTTTCTCCACAACAAAAACACTGAACTGGTGTCAGTTTCACTGGATGAGGCGAATCTCTTCCTTTGCTGTCATTAAATAACCTTCTTGCAATATCTTTAAGCGATACTGTAGGTATTCTTCTCTCTGGTTCTCCTGTCTCGTATTGTCCTTTATACCACTCATTTTCATTCTTGTCTTCATTTACAATTGGTACAAACCGACCATTACCAGGTCTATTCCTCTCATGATTAATCTCTCGGTGTTCGTCGCGTTGATGTGCAGCTGTCTTCACAATTGTTCTTTGGTCTCGTCTACCCTCGAATTTACCATTTTTCATCACTGATGCGTAAGAGTCTCTTCTTATGGCATCAATATTGAATTTATTGTCATTCGTCATCTCGATCTTCTCCTGAATTTTTGCCATATCCCTGGCATCTTCAAAACTTGTCACTTTCCCTGATAAGAATATTTCTTTTACTCTATCGTCTTTCGCTCTGTTTGAGATAATGTCTCGAACAATCTGTTCATCAGACATTCCAGAGCTAAATACACTTTTAACTAAACTTCTTACTCGTATTTCGAAGACTTGGAATCTTTCATCTCTCTCTTGCTGAATTTGAGCTAGTTCCACAATCTTGTTAGTAATGGTTTTCCTTACTGTAAAGGTTTCTATAAACCACTCTTTTGCCATTTCATCGGTCATCTTCGCTATTTTCGCCGCTTCCCATAACATCAATGCCGCATCTGTCAACAAAAGATCCAATGCGTCTACTAGAATTTGATCTTCTATTCTCAGCCATTCCATAATATCCTTTAGCCAAAGTTCGGCTTCAGATCCAACTTTTCCGTCAAACTTTCTGACATTAAAATTTAGCATCTCACGTGCTTGTTTTGACAAGGAATCTAACATATTCTTGGTTCCTTTCTTTTTTCCTATCGCATTGATTTCCTTGGCGTGGTCGCCAGTTATGATGTCCTCAACTTCTAAATTCATAAAATAAATCAATAATAATTCAATAAGATATATTTTTCAAAAAACACTAAAACGAATATTATTCAAACAAAACTTTACATAACTATCTATCTTAACTAATTTTTTTGTAGTTTGACATTAAAATTTTTATTTCAATGTGTTGTTTATATAGCTCATTGTGGAATTAGCGGACCAATCAGAATCGAACTACCGCAAAATTAATTAATTTAATCAAAAAAATTTCTATATTTTGTAATTTTTCTTGTCTTTTAGGTTTATTCTTAAAATTGTATTAATTTTCTCTATAATTTTTAATATTAATTGCATATTTTTAGTGTTGTTTTCCTACTTTCATTTGTACTTGATGTTTTTGCTTCCTTTAATTTATTGTTTTAATTCTATGTTTTGTTTTTCCTATCTTTTATTCAGTTAATATACTTATTGTTCATGAAATATATGTGTGTATATGTGTAAGATGTGTAATTAAAAAATCATAAATGTCTTCGGTTTTTGATCAAAAAGTGTATAATTAAGAGTAAAAAATGAATTATAATATTTTCACAAGCAATTTCAGAATTTTAAAAGATTAAAATCTCAAAAATACAGGTTTTTAAATGTTAAAATTTACTTTTCAAATATCTCTGAGATTATTCAAAGAATTCATTATTTTACCTAAATTTTATAATTTAAATAATCGTGTTTAAATAAATACAGTAATGAACCAACTTTTAAATTTCTAATGTTATTAACTGTTTATTCTTTTGATGTTTAAGATTTGTGGCAATAAATATAGATTTCATGACATTCGGCTTTATAGTTTAATATATGGAAGAAGTTCATTGGGATATAAACAAATGGTTTATTTTATATATTTTATAATTTTTTATATTTTCCTTAAAATAAAGCCTGATGCTTTTTACAACAAAAAACGCCAAAAATTACCACCAAAAATTTTTACAGCTATTTCGGAAGCTAAAATGAATTTCAATGATAAAATGTTGAAATTCATGATGAGTTACCAGTATCGATATGAATTAACAATACCGTCAATGATTGATAAATTACAAAGAAGGAGATTAGAATCAATTAAAAATGCTCAAATGTAAGTGAATTATATGATTAATATATAAGTAAATTTTAGAATTCCAAGTGAAGCGATCGATGAACTTGGAATAGAACTTTGTGTTGCTCATTTAGTCGTTCATATGGGTGGTGCGATTAAATTAGAAGGCTCTGATGTTTGGATAGGTTACAGTAGGGATAGAGTAAACCTCTTACCTAATACTCGAATGCGCAACTTTCAAATCGAAGCTATTGATTTGTCTGGAACTCTTATAATGTATGAAGGTCTTGAGTATCTCCCGTCAATAAACAAACTTAAGGAATTAAAATTAAACACATCTGCATTTTTAAATGACCATTGTTTAAGGAGAATAAGCCGATTGAGAAATAGGCTTGAATATCTCGATATTAGCAATTGTCCTCAAATATCCGGCAAAGGTTTAGCAACACTGTGGAGCTTACAGTAATTTTAATATTTGTAATAAATACTTATATTATATAGATTAATTATATTATTATTCATTATTCTAATTGTTTTATTCTATTATTATGTGTTACATAGCGAGAAACTTGATCTTGAGTCGTTGAGAAAGCAAATCTAATTTTTATTGTTATTATTACCTATTATTAAAATTAATTTTTTATTATTCATTACTATAAATTAATCATTTTAATAATATTTGTAATATTACGTTTTTCATTGGGAAAATGATCCATAAGTTGTTATTGTTATTATTACTCATTATTAAAATTTATTTATTTTTATTGTTTTTATTGTTACTACTAATTATTATTAATATTTGTGAGTTTTTATTTTGTATTTATTACTATAATTTAATTATATTTATCATTACGTCTTACACGTGGGAAAATTTATCTATAGTCGTTAATGTTATTATTACTCATTATTAATAAATAAATTTTTTATTATATGATTATTTATTGTAATTTTTATTTATATTTATTATTACGTTTTACATAGTAAAAAATTAATCTAGTCTTAATGAAGATAAATGAAATTATTATTACATAATATTATATCATAAAAGATAGGAACTTATAACAAATTTAATGAGAGGAAATTGGTTACGTGTTTGTATATAACAAGTCAATATTGGGTTCAGTATAAGAAACGCTAACTCACAATGAATATCCCAATGTATCCATTGAAATGTATGATCTATGCTTATTTGATATTAAAAGTAATGACAACAGTTCAGTTTCGCATAGGCATGTAGTCGCAAAAAGAATTAGGATAACCAAGACTGTTTTTGCAATAATTAAATAATCTTTCTGTTGGCCAATCCAAAATTCTGAAACGCTTTTTCCATTAAATTCCACTTTGAGTGAATTATCTGATCTGATATCGATCAATTTTATGATTATATTTAGCAAATGGTGTTCTTATCCAATTGTTCTTTTGATCCTCGTTTCTAGTATGAGATAAATAGTAGTGATTCGGACATGTGGTCAAGTATAACATTTTTACTTGAAATCGAAAGTGATATTTCCTTGACTAATGAATAGCTTTTGATCATGAAGAAAGCTGATGTTGGAAAGCTTGAAGTTATTGAAATATTGTTTTCATTTCACTACAGTGAAAGATTTGATTTATTGACTGTCATAAAATTCCCTAAATAAATAGCAAAACATTTTCAAAATTCTTATCATGAAGTAGAAAAGAGATTATCTCGTTTTTGTCATGAAGAAATAGGCGAAGTTCTATAACTCATTTTTAAACCTTTCCTTGTGATAGCCACGTACATCAGTATAATAGAATAAAACATCGAACTCATCTCTTTACACAAAATGCTAATTAATCTGGTTATTCTTTGTATTTTATTCAGTGAAAATGTTCATTTCGGCTGTAATTCCTTATATATTCCCATTCATTACTGCTACACATTTTGACCATTCAAGCTCATTCTCATAAAAGAACTCATCAACTTTTTAAAATATATATATATCTTTAGTCGACAGTAAAGCAAACCATGAAAAGTTGTGAATCATATTGATATCTTACCTGTCCTGTTTAATCCAAAATATTAATTGACTTAATATTATCTCTTATTCATTCAATTATTCTTTTGTTTGTATTATTTGAGCAAGGAATAGACTTCAGTGGAATTGCAATTTTATCTACACCAGTGTCTGCCAAACCTTTTTCGTTCGCGGCACACTAAATAAAAAATATCGGAAAAAATAAATATAACTTATAATGGAAAGATATACAAAATATTTAGTCTAGTAACAGAAATCCTTATATTATTGTATTGAGATATAATGCACATATATAGAAAATATGCAGAAATAATATTATTAATGAGAAGGATGTGATTGATGCTGAGAAAAATTTTGTTATCCTAATTAGATAAATAAAGACGTAACTCTTTATCAATCATTTGCAATCTCTCGTGTTTTTTACTTCTTTTCCACAAGCGCTGAAAACTCTAATTCACAAAGATACGATTACCCAAAGGGCAGCAGATATTTAATGGCTGTTGTAGCTAATTGAGGATATTGACTCCAAAGCGAAATCCAAAATTCTGATAATTCTAGAAGACCAAAAGATGCCATTTGTACCGGATCTTTTTTTAAGTCAATCAAATTTTCTTCCTCTGCATAAGTCAAATGAGTAGTCTCGTGATTTGTAAATGAATTAATAACCCACTCATACATTTTATAATCAAATGAAGGAAAATACTTGGGAAATTATTCAGAAAGATTTTTTAATGTTCTTTGCATTTCCGTCAATATTTTAAATTATTTTTGACAAATATCTACACCTGGAAAGCAATCCAGCTGAGAACTTTCCACTTTCATACTCCATAGTTGTAACTTTTCAGAGAAATACTTAAGTTTACCTGTAATTTTAATAATATTTTCCGTCACTCCTTGAAAGTTTCAATTTAAAATGTTATTTTCAGCCACCAATGATCTTATTTAAGAAATTCAAATCCACAACATTCAGTCTCGAAGAAAAATAATATTTCGCTTCGCAAAGATACAAATCGCGTTAATACTTTTCCCTTTGACAGTTATCGCACTTCTGTATAAAACAATAGAGACCTTAAATTGGAATCCATAGTTTCACATAAGGAAGCAAAAAGTCTGTAAATTAAAGTAGTGTACCATCTAAATACTACTAACAACGACAATTTTCTTGGTTTAATACATTCTGGTATAATCGAATTTTCTGTCGATAACAAATCTTTCGTCTCTCGCTACATCTTTCTGTTTTATTTGTTAATTATTTGTTGGGGTTAGTACAAATATATATAACAAAAATGGTTAAAATTGTTGGGCTAGAACTGACTGCTAGACCCAAATTTCTAATTGTGACTGAGATGTGTAAGTACACAGCATGCAAAAAGCAAAAAGTATAGTTAAATATTAAAAACTACACCAAATAAACAATAGTAATTAAAGGAAAAAACAACAAAAACCTAAAACACAGAAATTAAATAAAAATTATACAAAAGCAAGAAGTTATGCAAAATCTAACTCAAAAATAACCAAATAAACATAGAATTACAAAAAGCAAACTCGAATAACTTAAAGGACGATAAAAACAGTAAAAAGATTCCAGAAAAACCTAGAACATTCCATAAAATGGCGACGACCATCACAACGGCCATCTAGAACAACAAAAGTTAGAGAAAATAAATAAATTAGTATTAAAAATAAAAAATCTTAAAAAGAAATTCATAAAACAGCAGTTAAAATGAAAATTGTATTAAAAATAAAATAGAATGTTCTGGAACCGTTCCAAATCCATCATGGACGTAAAATTAATGAAAAATAATTAGAAAATAAAAATTTAAAAATAAAAACAAAAATTATAGCACTAAAATTGCCATTAAAAATATCAAAATCACGAAATAGAAAATTCTGGAATAAAAAGAATTCGAGTTTGTTTTAATGCATCAATACATACACGTGTACAAAATAGGTATATATACCGACGCATTCTAGTCACAAGAATCACTTTTTTTTTATGCCAAAATTTTGTTGCGAAAAACTTGAAGATCACATTGATAGTGAGTATTGTTATTTGAATTTTTGAAGTTTAATGATATTATTGATTATAATTTGACTTAACTTTGATTGTTATTGATAATATTAATTATGTCTAGATCAAACCCTTCTTATTATTTTTACCTAATGTAAGAATGATCGGCGGCGTATTGATACATCTGCGTCTCTGATCAGTCCTACATTCGATCATTTATAAAATTCACCTCAAATAATCATTTCACCTGCAGACATGCAATATCCTTTATATATTTTTTTTTTGTTCGGTCATCGGAGGTCGGCCACTTCATGGTTCTACCATGGAGTTGTGTCGATAAAAACCCCTCCGCTATGGCTCCATATATTTATTTATCGGTCGACAGTGATGTTTCGACACAACACTACAGTAGGGCTTGTCGTAGCGGTTACAGTGGGGCCGTGTAAGCAAGCATTCTTCCCGACCATGAATGCATTACACAATTAAAATCACCACTAAAAATTCTGTACACTAAGTCACACTAGAATTATAATCGAGTAGATCTCAGACCTAAATTAAACACAACAATCGCAATCCGAGTAATGTAGTCAGTTAAAAACAACTTTACTTATACGCTTGTCGAACGTCATTTGTAGATAAAATTTTAGTAACAGCATAATGGTTTTCTCGGAACTAACCGTAATAATATCATAAAGAAGTTCGACATGCGGAATAAGTCTAATTAATTATAAAATCCTCAATAACCGTCATATAGCTTTACCTCGTGGTTAAAATATGGATCGCTAAAGCCCCAGTCAATCTTGAAATGTAAGGTCTGAGTGTAGAAAATTAACCCCTCATATTATCAATCATCAATTGTTATTAATTTGGCATTAAAAATCGTTCCATCAACTGTAAATCGTTAGCAATAAATTATTATCGGCTACAAAATGAAAGATAGCATTGGAAAATGAGTCAAACTTAATTCTATATTATGTATAAATACCTAACATCGCCAATCATGAAAGGAATTTATTTAGAAATTTCTTCTACAGCCAGAAACCTAAGTTATATAAATCATTAAGGATAAATTTATATTACGACCAAGAACCGGAACCGTATATCCTCCTTCTGCTTAAATTATAATGTATCAAATTGCCAATTATAACTTCGGAATTAATAGTACTACGTATGACCCAATTTGTCCCTCAAATGTGGATTAGGAACGCGAGTACTTATGAAAATTTACAATGATTTTATAAATGACAAATCGTAACTTTAATCTATATATCAAGTATAAATTAAAAGCCTTCTTCAAGTATAAATGGTGGATTATAAATTACCTACATTGTAAATTATAACTTAAACCGTTAATGATTGCTTGAGCATATTAGACTATATCGCATTTATATAGGGTTAAATTGTAGTTCCTTTGAAAGCATAATTTCTAAATTTTATGACCCCCTTTTAATTAATATAACCATCGACCACCAATTAATACAATAATCCGGACTATTTAACATATATCCTTAATTTATGTTACCTTCAAAATTATAGTTGAAAAATTTGTCATCAAAGAGCCCCAATAAACCATATCGTCATCAATTACCACCTAAATATGCTAAATTGGCTTACCAGAATATATATTCAACTTATTTTATATTTAAAAATGTAAATTGTAATTTTCAGGAATGACCCCCCCTCAACTTCATATAGTCATTAACCACTACCCAAATATATTAAATTGGCTTATCAGAATATATATTTAACTTATTTTATATTTAAAAATGTAAATTGTAATTTTCAGGAATGACCCCCCTCAAATTCATATAGTCATTAACCACTACCCAAATATATTAAATTGGCTTATCAGAATATATATTCAACTTATTTTATATATAAAAATGTAATTTGTAAACTTTTATGAATGACCCCCCTCAACTTCATTTAGTCATTAACCACTACCTAAATATAATAAATCAGCTTATCATAATATATATTTAACTTATTTTATATTTAAAAATGTAAATTGTAATTTTCAGGAATGACCCCCCTCGACTTCATTTAGTCATTAACCACTACCTAAAAATATTAAATTGGCTTACCAGAATATATATTCAACTTATTTTATATATAAAAAGGTAATTTGTAAACTTTTATGAATGACCCCCCTCAACTTCATTTAGTCATTAACCACTACCTAAATATAATAAATCAGCTTATCATAATATATATTTAACTTATATTATATTTAAAAATGTAAATTGTAAATTTTTATAAATGGCCCCCCTCCGATCATATAGTCATTGATGATAGCTAAAAGGTACTAATTTAACTTGTTTTCAGATGTAATCAACTTATATTACCTTTAAAGATACAACTTGTAACTTTTATTTAATCGACCCCTCAAATCAGGTAGTCATTAACTCAGGGATGGCAAATAGGTTTTTATCAAAGTGCCAAAATAAACTAAATTTAAATTCAATTTTTTTCGCGTGCCCTCGTAACTTTTATTTGTTATATGTACCTATATATACATTTTTTATTCATTTTTTTATTCACAAGAAAACAGAAATAAATTTCAATATTTGAGTTCATGTGATAATATTTATTCAATATAAAGAAATAGTAAAAAAAATTATAAAGTTTAATAATAAATTTAATAAAAAATTCTTAAATTTTGTTAGAAGTTTTTTGCTTCATATTACTTGCAAGGTTTTTAATATCAGGATGGTATGTTGTCGATTGTAAGGTAATACAAGCTGCTGAGTCTTCTTCTGTTAATCTGTTTCTTGTCTTTGATAGTACATGATTAAGTACAGAAAAAAGACTCTCACAGTAATAAGTGGATGCGAAAATGGTTAACATTGCGATTGCTAATTTTTTTACAGAAGCAAATGCTTCTGGCATACTATTCCACACTTCCAATATCAAGTTTTCAATGCGGCATTCCGACTCTCCATCCTGTGACAATCGATGATATTCCAATTCTTCTATATTTTTTCGCATATTCACAAATTTTTGTGTCCAAATAGGATTAGATTGCAAATCTACTGTCTGCATTTCTAAATTTTCTAATTTCATCCAATTAATAAGGTTGTTATCGAAATCCTGTATATCGAATAAGTCCGGATAATTTACAATTTTCAACAGCCTATCAATTCTTTTAAAATCTTTAAATCGATTTGAAAATTGTTCTTTTATAGTTTCAAGAACTTTAGAAAATTCGTAATTAAAATTCCAATTAGTTTTTTTGAAAATTGTAGATTCATTTAAAAAACTTTTAAGTTTCGGAAAATTATTATGTTTTCGAGATGCGATATCTCTAGCAAAAATATCTAATTTAATTTCAAACCCCTTTATCAATCCAAACATAACTTCAATTGCTTTTCCTCGTCCTTGCAATTTTTTATTAAGAACGTTTAAATGTAATGTTACGTCGGTAAAAAACATTAATTTTGTTAACCATTCTGTATCATATAATTCTTTAAAACGATCCCTGTCGAATTCGTGTAAAAAAAGTCGAATTTCTTCCAAGCAATTCACAAATCGTTCTAAGGATGTCGCTCGACTTAGCCAACGTACACTATTGCACATTAAGAGAGTATCGTATTCGCAATCCATATCATTTAAAAGTTTTTTAAATTGTCTTTTATGCATGTCGCGTGCAACTACAAAATTTATGATTTTATTAACTTGTTCTGATATTTCTTTGAAATCGCTAGTTCCGAATTTTGCACAAAGAACTTGCTGATGAATAATGCAATGAAAGCCTATTATTGGATGACCAACTAGGTTTTGAAATAAATTAACAAAACCTATCTCTGGTCCAGTCATATTAGGAGCTCCATCTGTCGTTACAGAAATGATTTTTTTAATATTTATTTTAAGTTTGTTTAATTCATTGAATACAACTTCACAAATATCACTACCTCTTGTTCTTTCTGGGATATTTGCTAATTTTAAAAGTTCTTCGTGCATTTCATTATCTTTCGGATAACGTGCAATGATTGCTAATCGGGCAGATGACTTTATCTGTTGATTCATCGAGGCAAATTGAAATGTAGTCACAGCTATTAACATCGTTGTAAAGTTGATCAGAAATATTCGCACTTATTTTTAAAATTCTATCTTTAACTGAATTTCGGCTTAGCTGGACTTCTCGAATTCTTTGAATAATCTTTTCTTTATTATTAAAATCTTGAAACAAACTTTCGGCCGCTTTTAACATAACCGTTTTTACAAACTCTCCATCAGAAAATGGTTTTGATTGCTTAGCAATCAAATAAGAAATTTCAAAACTAGCTTCTGTAACATTGCTGTTGGTTTTTACAAATTTTGATAATGAATTCGATTGATTTTCAGCTATCTTTAATCGTTGAGAAATTAGTTCTTTTCTTTCTTCAATATTTTTTTCGGCAATTTCTTTATGGTTGGTTTCAAAATGTCGCTTAATAGAAGACGTTCGACATACAATAATTTCAGAGCACAGACCGCACCGACTTTTATCTCCATGTTTAACAAAACCGTAATCAGCAGTCCAAGAGAGTACAAAGCTACGAATATCTTGTAGTTTTGGTTTTTTTGGTACCATTTTAATTCAGCAAAAAATAAATTTTATTTAAAATTAAACACAAATTTTATTGAACTGCACAAGTTAAAACAAAACTAAAAACTGATGTAAGAATATACAAGAATTATAACACAACCATATACGTATGTACAAAATAACCGTTATTTTGGCAAATAGGTTTTTATCAAAGTGCCAAAAAAAACTAAATTTAATAATTAATTGTGTTATTTAATAACGCAAAGCCAACTAGAGAAAAAAATATAGAATTCAATTCAAAGCCGTTGATTAAAATTTTGGGTCCAAAATTTTTTTTAAAAAGCAGTAATTATTTTATAATAAGAATTTTTTCTACTTCTTTTTTTAAATTTCTTAGAGTGCCAGAAGTTTTTTGTCTGCGTGCCAAGTTTGGCACGCGTGCCATGTAATTGCCATCCCTGCATTAACTATTACGTAGGGATACGGAATTGTATCATAGTCATAGACAGTTACATTATATTTCATTTAAAAATACAAATTCATAAGCTTTCGTAAATGACCCATGCCCCATAAATGGTAATCTTATAAATATATAACTTTACGTTTATCATTATTATTATCGTTATTAATATTATTATTATTAATGTCATTATTATTATTATTATTATTACTATTATTATTATTATTATTGTCATTATTATTATTATTCTTGTCAGAGCCGGATCTATGGGGGGTGCAAAGTATGCGATGCACCCGGGCCCCCTCTCAAAAGGGCCCCGCCAAAACACTTTTATCTTTCCACTTTTTTTTATTTATATTTTTAAAAAAATTGCACTCATTTTCCATTTTTTATAATTTTTTTTTTGACAAAAAATAAAAAAAAGATAAAATTATTTTTCCAAAAAAGACATTACTTTTTTTCGAAAATGGTTTTTGTAATATTTGTAATATTTATTTTGGATTTTTATCTTAAATAAATTTCTATACTATTTACAAAAGTTCAACAAGTTGCAAATGAATTTTAAGTGCAATTTTTTTTATGTTTTTTTTTCGTTATATATTTTTTTGTTGTTTAATTATATTAATATAAATAAATAATTATTTTTTCTCTTAAAAGCTAATTATATTTAAAAAAATCAAGTATTTTTTTAATAGCTGTGAATAATAAAAGTAAATAAATCATGTTATTGTATTAATTAAAACTTATTGTTATTTTATTTTATTAGAAGAATAATTTTTTTTAAATGAATGGAAGAGGGCCCCAAAATCAAAATCGCTTCTTGCACCTGGGCCCCCAAGTGGCTAGATCCGGCGCTGATTCTTGTCATTATTATTATTACCATTATTATTATTATTATTACTATTATTATTATTATTATTGTTACCACTACAGTCTTCCACCGAATATAACGCGCGCGTACTATATTCGAATTTTATAATGTAACTTCTAACTAAAGTAAAATCTTATAAAAATTTTTTCTTATTCTCAAGTAACCCTTGCTTTTTTGTTTTTTTAACGTTAAAACATTTTTATGTTTCTATATTATATATATACATACGTATAATATTATTAGAAAATAGAAATCAAATGACTTGTGTTTATAGTTTACACGCAATTTTAATTTCTCAATCAAAATGATTATGTAGAATAATCATACTCAATAAAAGTATGTATGTGTATATGTATTGTAAACTATTCAAAATAGAATTTTTGATTCAATTTAAAAACTTCACTTGTAAATTCAAAAATACAAATCTAAGTAGGCCTTGCTTAATTTTCGCGAAAATATAAAATATGTAATTCTTTTGTTTACGTTTAGTTTCATTAGAAATTTGGTGACACATATATCTAAATATTTGTTCTAATTAGATCAGGTTTTGTTTAAAATAAAATTTATTTAAATAAGTACATAACTTATAATTTATTAAAACACCATACGATGAGCAGCAATAAAACACTTTCAACCAGAAAAAATTATACAATCAAGCAAAAGGTTGATATATTAAATGAAATTAAACCAGGTGAGCCAGGAAAGAGTTGTCGTGCAATTGCTAAACTACATGGAATTAATGAATCGGTATTACGTGGTTGGAAAAACAAAAAAGAGAATCTTCTTAAGGCGGTAAGTGATGTAAATATTTGTACCCGTATATGCAGAAGATTAGCTGGTGGTGGAAGGCAAATGGAATATGAAGAAATCGAAAACAAAGTTCTACAGTGGGTTTTGTTACGAAATGAGAAAGGAATCCGTGTAAAAGAAAAATATATTCAATTAAAAGCTTTGTCAGTTCGAAATGATATTATAGCACATGGCGGTAATGAAGAGTTAAACAAATTTCAAGCATCAGCCGGATGGGTTGACCGCTTCAAAAAGCGAAACAATTTAACTTCACGGCGATTTACCACTGCAAAGAAGATTCCGGACAATGTAGATGAAATTTGTAGAAGTTTCATTCAGAATTTTCAAGGTTTCGTTGCGAAAATGAATGTAAAAACTGAAAATATAATCAACTTCGATCAAGTCCCACGGTACTTTGAATGTGAGCCAAAAAGTACGATAACTTCAAAAGCTACGCGAGAAGTCTTTTTGCGTAAATCGTCAACGTCGCACAAACGTTTTACTTTGACCTACGCAATTACTGGTGCAGGTAAGGTTTTAAAACCTCATCTACTCTTTTCAGGACTTGTTAATAAACCTACTGTAGAACAGCGATGTTTAGTTGAGGTAAATCGTACAGGCATGTGGAACGAAAACATTTTAAAAAACTTCATTTCTGATGTAATTCTAACGAGAAGACAAACAGCTTTCAGTAGAGAACCTGTTCTTATTTTGATGGACTCCTATGGTACACATGTTAAGTTTTTTGAATCAGAAAACGAGAAACAGAAATATGCGAAACATAACATTCATTTCATGCTAATACCACCAAATATGACCGGATTGCTGCAACCAGAGGATGTCTCACTTAATAGAAGTTTCCAGCAACATTATTCTACAAATTATGATAAATATCTTGCAGATGCCTTAGAAGATGATAATTCCACATTACGAACAAAGGCTGGAAATATTAAATCACCTAATTATTCTATCGTTTCCAAGTGGATTCTAGAATGGATCGACTCTTTGTCCAACGAAACTGTGCAAAAAGCTTTTAAAGTTTGCGGACTGGTACCAAAGGATAAATTCGACATTCATAACTTGCATGAGCCATTAAGAAAATTTTTCGATGATTCAACATTTAAATTTGAAGAGTGGGAATCAAGTTATGGACAGATTTTGAAACAAAACAATAATTTTTTCTTGGATAATGATTCTGAATGGCACTGGCCTCTTGACATCCGCACGAGTTTTTTTCATTGTATTTGGAAAGCAAGTAATGAAACTCAAAGTGATTTCGAAAGTTGGCTTCCTAAATTTACTCGTAAAGTTTTGAAATTTATTGACAAATATGCCGTCTGCAAAAAATTGCTGGATGATTCTGAAAGAAACTGTCTTCAAAATGGTGAATATACTGGAACCAATATTGAAATTTTTTCATTTTCTATTATAAATAATTGGAAAATTCAAGTCACAACTTTAATTTATGAATTTTAATTTAATTTTATTTTATTTTGAATTGATTTTGATTTTATTTAATTAAATGAACTGATTTGAACTATGTGATATTATTTGAACTATGAATTAATAATAAAATTACAAAATAAAAGTATGAAACTTTTATTATTTAACTCTAAAATTGAATTTCGAATATAGTACGCGCGTGTTATATTTGAGTGCGCATTTAATTTGAAAAAAACTAAAATATTTCAAATATAAAATAATTTCAGAAAACTTGAATATAACGCGCGCGTACTTTATTCGGTGGAAGACTGTAGCATTATCTCTCTTATTAAAATAATTATCTGCATTTCATGAAAATAAAAATTATAAACTAAATTATCGATTTTGGGATTCCCCTAGCTCTAAATTTAGCTTCAATGGCCCTCTCTATCAATAAAATCATCAAAAAGTTAAAATCTATTTTTAGTAACAGCCCCCCCCCCAGAAAACGACGACACTATTAATAATTTAAATTAACTATATAAATATGTACGGATGTGTGTATATATATATATATATATATATATATATATATATATATATATATATATATATATATGTAGGTGTGTATGACCCCTCAAATCATATAAGGACAAGAGATAGCGTTAACGATGGTTCACCTAAATTATCGATATTCTACTGGTAACTTTAGTTTAGACTTTCTTTTCATACCACATCAACATTAGAGTTTCAATATAAATCTGATATACAATGATTTTGTAAAATTATAAAAATTTTCCTCGATATACTAAAATCGGAGTCTACATCAAGGTCATTAATGCCAAGTTGTTAGTTTAGTTTTCCCAAATTTATAAAACACGCAATCAATCCAAATTTAGTAATACCCCTCACCCTGCTATCTATATCACCCCTACATACGTCAATATAATATATAGCTCAATCAATCATAACTCTAAATCCGAAATCTGAACATTTTAGCAATGATAATGATAATGATCCAAAGAAAGGCATGATATATTTAATAATAAACTCAATCAAATATTTCATAATGTCACTCCGTTTTGATTCTTCAATCAATTCTGTTATTGCTATGATGTCATTTATATTGTCCCAAAAGTAGCATCAACAATTCATTGGCATATCCATTTCTCGAAACCGAGTTAGCAGCTTGTTTACAATTTGAGAGGAGATTTAGTGAAATCCTGAAGATCATAGAAAATATTGTAACATAAAAAAAAAATTACCTCATAATGCCAGATCGACCATAGGTTGCCAATCGATACGAAGAGCCAAAAAAAGAAAGAAGGGCTGAATATTCCGGTAGAATTAGACTTGCCAGACGGGTAAGGAGAGAATCCATGTTGGATTACAACAACTTGCCTGCGACTGTAAGCCTAATTTACACGGCTAACAAATCGAATAAAACCAAATATGATAATTTTAATATATCCGATAAATAGATTTGAAATAAATATATTTACTTGTAATTCTGTTGCCTTAGATAAACTCAGGTGGATATTTAATGAATTCCCATAATTAATAAATTTTGTTTTGGGGTTTAAGGAAATTCCAAATCTAAACAAGGTAAAAAAAGGGAATATTGCAATAGAGTAAATTTTCTTATTAGAGTGTAGAATACATTTTAATTGGTGGAGCAGAGATTAAATTGGTTACTTGAAAATGACAGGATGAAACGGAATAAAATAGAATTTTATATGGAAGTCGCCAGGCGACCTAATTCGTACGGTGTCCGGGTGTTTAGAATTTCTGTGCTTGATCGACATCAGGATGAACTAGCAGGTTTCGAGAAACAGTGAAAATTTTTGGACCTAATACAAAAATGACCCACCTTAGTCGGTCTAACACTCCCTGATTTGAATTTGTATTGCAGGAATGTCTCACTCTGACGACTCTAACAGTGATGAAGCTTACAATAAGATGATAACACGGCTCCGGACCCGGTACATTTGGTACCATATTCACAGGTGGAGCCAGGGACGGGACCTGGACTGCACCAATCGGGTTATCCGGAATGGCCCAGAGCCCGATGCCCCGGCGTGGGTGAAGAAGGAGGCCACCAATGACTTGTTGCGGGAGGCCCGCGATCGGGCATTAATCGAACTGGAGGCGGCCCAGATGCTGCTGAGGAAGATAGAGCTCCAGGTCAGAGCTGAAAAAGAGGGCGTAACTCTAGAGGAGTTAGAGGAAGCAGAGGCGTCTCCACGAAAACGAGGAAGACCCCGTAAGAACCCGGCCTAAATTATCAGAAATTGTGATGGACGGAAATACTTGACCGACTTGATGTAGTGATATTTTTGTTCGTAGCGTGTAATAAATTATATTGTTTTGTTGATATTAAGTAGACTTTACAGATTATGACCTATCTTTGTGATTGAGATGACCCTTTCCTTCACCCATTTAATAACCTTAGGAATTAAACGATTCGCCTTTGGGTACATGAGAGTGAACCACGGTATTTTAATATTGTTCCCTTTAAGTGTACAAACTATTCGAGAGTCTACGCAAGGACCGCGAACAGGCCCAACAACAAGCTGAGGACCTCCGAGGCCGGGTCGAAAAACTCAAGATGAAGTACCGGGAACTCCAAGGTACTTGGTTCTGCTCGGCCGAGATGAAGAAACGCACGGTTATTGACAGTTATCAGTTATTAAAGTTATTAACTTTGACAGTTATCGCACTTCTGTATAAAACAATTATTCGTGAAGAAGCATTATCTTAAAATAATTACATTGAACACTTGACACCATATAGTCATTTCCTGAACCCAATAGAAAGTGTGTTCAGTAAAACCAAAGGCAGCGACAGGAAGACAATATAAAGGTCAAATAGATTCGGCTCAATGTCCTTTCAAACCTGATTCGATAATGTCAAAGAACCTCTAGAAAATTAGCTCGATCAAGAGTATTATGTATTTTTTTTGACTACTTTATTTAAGAAATTGTAGTTAAAAACATGTATAACCAGGCCCGTTCCTGGCAAGCGTGCAGAAGGTGCCCCCGCACGTGAGCGGCCAAGTCGAAGGGGGGCCACCGACCAACTATTATTGTATTTAAAAGAAATTCATTTTAAGAATTTTTTAACACTGTCTGTAACTGTATCATCTGGAGAAAGAAGTTTTGTTATCGATAGAAAAAGACATTTGTGAGAATTTAAACTTATCCAAATTAATTGATGATTTTGCTTCAGCAAAAGCAAGAAGAGTAAAATTGTGAAATCTTTTTTTTTGGTACTTACACTTAATACTTTGTTATATATGAAACTAATAATTTCTTTTGTGTTTATTGGAATAAAATATTAAACCATTTCTGTTGATTTACAAATTTTAGTTTCATTTTATAAAAACTTTTTTTAAAATAGCATGTCGTAAATATATACTTTTTTTCAATCAATTTTATTACGTTTTCAAATTCTGTATTCAATTAATTTTTACAAGGTAAAAATCGGGTGATGTGCACATTAGCAAATTCTAATTAAACAATTTAATTAATAGAGGCGGCAATATTGTTTTTGTACATGAGCGGCCTGAAACGCAGGAACGGTACTGTGTATTGAAATAAAGTAATATTTAAGGTATTGAAAAATGATCTCATATCAATATGGGATCAAAATTCAAGTCTTAAAATTTTAAATCTTACTTCAAAGCCATTTCTAAAATTATTGATATTACAAATTAACTAAATTTTCACAATATTGATGAGTAATTTATAATTGGTGTTCATGCAAACATGCATTATAGATGCTTTTATTCCATGCAAACAGGTTTGTATCATACATTGATTGAAATTGATATACCTACATAAATACTTTTTATACACAGAAAAATCACCTGTCTTAAATGAAAATGTATATGTTAATCTTTTTTCTGTTTGACAAATTTTAATATATACATTAGCTAAATATGTAATGTAGAAGAATATTCATATAAATATATTAAATGAAATATTAACATTATTAAATGCAAAGATCATACTAATAAATGAGAAACTATATTAGCTGTTTACATTTCTAAATTGATTAGTAACATTAATTTATGTAATATTGATTTTGATCTTTTGTCTGAAAATAAATGAAATATCAATAAATAGAAGGTTTTACTGATCATCGTTTTTTAGAAATTTGAAACTTCTTAATGTAGCTAATAATCCAGTGTTGGAAGATAAAGAATTAGTATGTATGTTACTCCAAGATAGAATTCCTCAACTTCAAATCCAAGGAGTGGATTATTTTGCAGGTCTCACAACCAAACAGAAAGAAAACATTTTATTATTGTATAGTGAGAATCAAAAACAGATAAAAAGTGAGATCGAATCAATGGAAAATGATGAGGATAGTAGTGTTAACAAAACTGTTTCTAATGATGCTGAAGACTTAGAAACTAAAAACGAAAAAATTTTATGTAAATAATATATTTCGAAGTTCTTGATTTATGACTATTTTATCGATTTAACTGTTTCTTTTATTTTTATTTCTTTTCAGATTAGATCAATATTAATATGTTGGAGTTATATATAATTAATTATAAGGTGTTGGTGTTTTTCGATTAATTAAAATATTAACAATTGTTAATCTGCTTCAAAACCGTGTTTGATTAATCATTATAACGAATCCAGTCAATATAGTTTTATTGATTAGTATATTTACAAATCAGTTTTTATTGAGTTCTCAAGAAATAACAATAAGTGGAACATTTTTAATTGTGTGGATATTAAAATGTGGAGCAGCATAAGAACTTATGAATTTTGATACAAATAATTCGAAAATCCCATTTTGCCACAACACGAATGGTATTATTGAAAGATAGTTCCGAACAATCACAGAGGATATTAAAAAAATAAAAGGGAAAAAAGCTTGGCCAGTTTACTATCAAAATAGAATTCACGCTAAATGTAACGATTCAAAGAACAACGGGAGTAGTTTAATCAGAGGTTATATTCGAACAAAAAGTTGATAGAATGAAATGGTACAAGAATTTGGAAATTGATAGAGTAAATATTAGGAAGAGAATAAAGGGGGAAAGAAAAGTCAAACGAAAGCAAAACACGGGAATTTTGAATTTGAAGATAATATATTTATCAAACAAGAAATTAAAAATAACAGTGATGCAAGAAAGGAATTTACATTGTAATAAAGAAAATACGTGAACGGAGTTATTTGGTCGATTTAAAAGGGTAGGCGATAGTTAAAAATGTTGAGAAAATCAAACATTTTCAAAAAGGTGGTCTGAGGAGAAAATTACAGAACATAAATTTATAATAGAAATTATTTTTAATAATTGAAAAATAAATGAAGTATTAAATTATACAGTTTTTAAGGATGAAGCCCAATTAAAATTTTTATTATCGACATTAAATAATTCATATTTGTCTCAAAAAATATTGTTTTAATAGGATAATTAAAATATTATTATAACATTACTACAACTTTGTACTAAAATAAATTTTGGAGTTATGAGTGAAGGATTAAATACTAATAAAGAATATCTAATAAAGAAAAATTAGAACTACTTCAAATAATAACTAAATAATAAAAAAATAACTGCTATATTTGAAAATCGTACCTTGTATTGTAGTATTCCTTGATCATAATCAATTCTGATCACGATACGCGTCTATAGTAAAGTGTTTATTGTTCTCTTTGAACTAATCTTCTCGTCCTCAGTAGACGCGTGACAATTCAAACTACTAAATTTTTGCTAAATTATATTCACCTAGTTAGTCAAGGAAGCGTTTTAGTTTAATAATTCGGTTAACATGAATTTATCTTTCTGATATTTCAGAATTTCCCGATCCCTTTGTGATTTTTGTGACGCGTTTTGAGTAGCTGATCTTTGGTTCAATAGCTTCCCCCTAGACCATTCAGACCCATCTAGCGCCAACAACACGCTTGTAAGAATATTTGCCTTTTTATTATAATAAATAAAAAATATGTACATTCAATGCTACTATTTTTCTTACATGTAATAAAATTTTTATTTATTAACCACTTGCGCTGAAATGACAAGCTATTCTATAGCGCGAGACTTACTTATACATGCTAACTCGCTACAAACTTCTTTGAGCGAGTTCGCAACGAGATATGGTATTTATTTATCCGTAAAATGGTCAAGGCAAAATAATAAAGTACCCTGGTGGGAGAAAAAGTTTATAAAACTCTGCCTGAAACTATTTGATTATTAAATTCTTCTTTCTAAATATATTTTAGAAATTTTTAAAATTGTCAAAAATTCACAATAATTAATCTGGAAATCAACAGACAAATGAATGAATTGAAATCAATTGTTGTCTAGATATGATAGTTTCAAATATAAATATCGAATTTTAATATTAATTCATTTACATTTTGAATTTGTCACTATGCTATTGTTGGTTACTGGCTTACTACCATTTTTGGTAGAGCTTTGTCTGGGCACTAAGTCTGTCAATCTAGCTCTTAATTTGCCTGTGACATACGGAAGCATCAAGGAAGGTGTTAAAGAATTGTGGGGAAATGATGGTAATATCAATAAAAATTGCTTTGTAAGTAAAGAAAAGGGAGAAAAGTATTGGGAAGTAAATTTGAAATTTCCATCCTTAATTTCCAGAGTAGAAATATATTCTGAAAATGACCCAAATGAATTACAGCTTGTCACTATTCTAAGAAACGAAAAAGAAACAAAAACATCTTTGCTTGAGAAGTCGTGTGCTGATGGTTGCAAAATTCCTATAAATAAAGAAGTGACGAGAGTCAGAATTGAAAAATTGGGCCAAACCGCTCTTAATCTTTGTGAAGTGAAAATTTTTGGTAAATCTATACAAATTCAAGAGGCATCTGTTCCAAGTGGTGGTGCATCATCAGATTCGTCAGGATCAACTGATGGAAAGAAAAGAGCAAATTTGATTGAAATGTCCATTTTTACTCACATCTTCATTATTTCGCTAATGATTTTGATCACCAGATGTATGTAAAATCAGTTGATTGAAAATTTTCTTTTCAAACCAATAGGGTAAAACTTAATAAGTTCGTTATTGAATTTAAGTTGCATAGTTGTAAGGATAATAAAATGTTATAATATAAATCTGTTTTGAGGAAAGTTTTTGTTTTATTCAATTTATTTTAAAGAATTTTCACTTTAGAGATTAATTTATTTTCTTAATTTAAGTATTGGAAAAGAAAAACCAAATCAATTTAGTTGTATAATTTTTTTACCATCTTTAAACAAAATCGCGTTTGGTAGAAACGTTTAGAATTGTTTTTAAACTTTGAATAAATTTGAAAATTTTCAAAACAAACACGAATGTAGCTCAAAATTTGAATTATTTTTGTTATTAATTTTTTACAAAATAACTAAAAACCTTTATAATTAATGGCTGATAGTGAAAATTTAATTAATAAAATAAAATTTTATTTAATAAGGTTAAATTAATTGTTTAGCAACAAAATTAATTTCGTTTTACAAGAATGTGGTCATTTTATGAATTAAAATCAATCAAAACTAAAATGAAAGCAGCTCAAATTTTGAATTAAAATAATAAAATCTTATTTAATGAAGTTTAAATTAATTGTTAAGCAACAAAATTGATTTCGTGTTATATCAATGTGGTCATTTTTTGAATTAAAAAAACAATATAAATCTATTTATTGATGATATACAAAAGTAAATTAATTTCATCAACTACAATTGTTTTTACCATTAGGAAAAGTCATTAATTTAAAAAATATTATTTATTTTTTATTTACATAGCGAATTATGTATTGTCCGAATGAAACTTATGATAGGGTTTTTCATAATGAGTTCTCGTTTGATGTGATATTTTACTCCTTTGTTTATAATTTTTATAATTATCATAATGATTTGAGTCATTGTAGAAAGTTGAATTGTCTGTAGAATTACGACCATAATTTTGATTTGATGAAGGTCTACTGTAAGGACTCATATAATTCAAGTTATTATCTTGATTTCTGGAATTTATTGGCTCATCGAATTTCCTTGTTTTGTTTGGCGGTACTTTTGCCATCAGAGAATCTCGATAATTATCTCTGTCAAATTTATGCCCACGTGATTCCTCAAACAAAGTCACAGATTTAGAGCCCATAAATCCCAAGCAATCAATCATATACCGGCATATAAAGTATCCAGTTCTATTTAATCCATGTGTACAATGAACACCTACAACATCCTGAGGATTTTCTTTTAAATGAATATTGATAATGTTGCAGAAATTTTTAACTTCGTAATCACTTGGCATACATCCACCTCCTTTGGTTGAAAGTTTAACATATTTTACATTATACTGCTTTAAATCCTAAATAAATATTTAACAGACATACATAAATTATTATTAACATACATTTGAGTTATAAAATCGTGTCGTTTGAGTTAAATCTATAATCATTGACATATTAATATTCTTACATTTTTCTATTAAATCTTTTACTGTAAATCTGAAAATAAATTATAGTTTTTAAATACTAATTAGATTATTGCCTCAAGTTTGAATCATGTAGATTGTGACAAATTTCCTGCATTTAATGAAATTGATTAAGTTGTTCTTAACAATATACTCACTTCTCTTAATGGCACCTTAAATGGTATAATTTGAGTACCAGGAATCAATTTACCCATTTTTGAATAATCCTGCCATCTAATTTATTTATATTAATAAAAAATTAATATTAAAAAATTTAATTTAATACCTTGGTGGAACACTATTATAACCCATTTACAAAAATTGAAAGAAATAAAATATTAAAACAAGTTATTTTGTTTACTATCCGAAATTAGAATTAAAGTACAAATTACTCGTGGAATTATAGTAATTTGCTAACAAAAAAAGTATAATTTCAAATTAGTTTTTGGTTATTAACCATAATGATGACATTTAAATGATAAATAAGCACTGAAATATATTATTAATAAAAAACGATTAAATAAATTAATGGTTTTTAAAATTATTAATTTTAGATATAAATTATATACGAATACTTGTATTTAAATAATTTCTTGTAAATGGCATTTACATGAAATCGGAGTTGTTTAAGTATGTTTATTTAATGTACTACTCATAGACACTTTTACAAAAAGCATTTAAGGACATAAATTATGTCTAAAGTATATGTAAGTTAATTTTTATATATTGGTATATTTCCAATTAATTTTATTGTGATTTAATTTAGATTTCATTAATATATCCAAAAGTGCAATCATTTTTCAAAATGGTTGCAATTTATTTCATTGTTTCTTATAATCTGGAGGAAAATAAAGTTTTCTATAGTTGTGCAAAAATCGCACCTATAATTTCTTTAATATTTATTCTTCAGAGTCAGAAAGGCATGAAGACAAAATATGTGTATTTAATATCCTTAGGATTATTTTTTTCTGCAATTGGAGATGTATTCCTTGTATGGCGAACTAAAGGATACCTTACTCATGGCACGTTTTTCTTTTCTATAGCTCATTTGGCATATCTTACAGCTTTCGGATTTAATCCAATTAAAATCTTACTATCAATCCCATTTTTATTCATAGCTGTTGTTTCATACTCATGCACATATCATTTATTTTCTGGTATTAGTGCAATATTGTTACCTGTATATATGGTTCTTGTTTGTTCAATGGGATGGCGAGGGCTTTCACAATTATATTCGACTGCTTCCCATTTGGTTTACAAGCATATGAAATTAGGAGCTGCGTTTGGTGGGGTTTCTTTTGTTTTATCTGATATGATCTTATGTATCGAAATTTTTGGTTTGATCTCGTTTCCTCATAGTGGTGTTTTTGTGATGCTCACGTATTATGCAGCACAATTTGGACTGGCTATTTCAGCACTTAAAGCATTTTAAACAAATTGTTGGTTAGGTAGATAAAATTTATTCATTTCCTTGATAGCTGAATAATATTACTATCAGAATCTCTATAAATCAATTTTAACTTATTTTATTTATCACTTTCAATAAAATATGAATTTGCTTCCGTTTTTAGATCGTACGAAATGTAGACATAACACAATATTGTATCGTAATTTGATTGGCTGGTTTTATGCTAATTTTAAAAACGTGAATGATTGAATTTTACATTTATTTGTTCGATAATAATTTCCAATGAAATTATTGAATAAAAATCACATAATTTAAATTTCTTGAAGAATTGAAATGAATAATCAGTAAAATCTTTTTGTCACCTTTGATCTACTTTCTTATAGCCAAAAAAGGTTTTTTATCTATTGTCAGATTAAAAATAAATGATGCATTTATGGGACATATCTTTTCAACAGAAGTTTTAATAGATTAATGCAAAAATACACATTGAAAATTTCACTTATTAGTAACTAGAATTGAAAGAATCGTTTAGGGTGTCATTAGTTATGGAATTATAATGACTAAATTTCAAAAAGAAAAGATAAAATAAAAAATTTTTTGCATAAGAAAGAAAATTTATCAGTGGTCTTTTAGTTTAAAAATATGTTCATTTTGTAAAAATCAACAACCTTAACATTGGTAAAAATATAATCACCAAAATTCGTAAAAAGTGTTGGGCGTCTGGGGGAGGGTATGTCATTTTCATTTACAATGTTTAGCGGAAATGACGGAAACTAACTTGACCCTTTCTCAGACACCTAATATGATTTGACAAATGATCTCCCTCATCTGTACCCATGACAACGAAACATGTTGGAACTGTACACATGGGTTGGAATCTGTGAGCAGGTAAGCCCCTGTGTTAGGACTACTCTTCGCAGTATTCGCCGTTTGGGTTCGTGAAAGCCGTTAGAAGGACTTACATCAATTCACTCTTGCCCCAGGTCCAAGTGAGCTCATTTAAAGTATCTCTTATCTAACCGTGTTTATGCAAAAATTTCATAGTCATATGCAAAGAAAACAATAAAGTAAGGCACACTACAACTAAAGTATAACACACTACAAAATTGACACATAAACATTTAAAATCATCAGTTCGATCACTCGCACACTCATCAACGTTCAATTTGTCTATGGTCTACAATGAATTTCTGAGATAATTTCGAGAAAGAATTTGTCCTCTTACTCGTTTTTGAATCCCTGACTACATTTCGCCTTCAACTAATATGGCTGCGATGTCCGACTCTAATGTTGGGTCGTGGTCAGGCGACTGGAATGATCCTATATTGCGTGGTGGCAAGTAGAATCGGAACATTTTGTGAGGGAACTTTGCTAACTGCTGTGACAGAGAACAGGGTCGCTTCGAAGGCCGATATCTCGTCACGGCGTTTCTTTGTCTTTTCGGCTGTGGTCAAGCGCTTCTTTTTCCGTGATTTTGACTGGACTTGTGTTGAGATCTCGATATTTGAAAACACTCAACTTGTTCTTATGTATGTATATATATATATATATATATATATATATATATATATATATATATATATATATATATATATATATATATATATATATATATATATATATCAAAACGAAAAACTATATATGAGTATATATTAAACAAAAATTTACCTCAAGAATAAAATTTCAAAACGACAATCAATGCAAAATGTCTAAATTGATTTTATTCAGAAATTGGTTAAATTGTGTCTATTGTTATCTGTTGTGTACTCGTGCTTATGTTTATAATTACTGCTTGAAAGAACTTGCGACGTTTCTGTGCTGTCTCGTGTTTTAAATGTTTCGCAGGAATTCCCTTTGAAACGGTCAACGCGCTAATTTTTGGCGAATTTTTTTGTATATTTTTTGGGTATTTATACTATTTCATATGTCAATAAAATAAAATATTTTAATTTCCGGCATATATGCACGGAATATATTTTTAATAATTTTTAACATCTGTTTATTAATTTATTTCTTAGCTACAGATTTATTATAGCTATAATATTATAATTTCTTTTTGATTGACAGCTGTTTCTTTTTCTTTTTGTAATAAAATAATTACAGACTATTAGATTGCTGATTATTAATATTATTATTATTGATTAATTTACCCTTTTGTAAAATATTAACAAACTACAAATATAATACAAATAATCCATATATACGCCAAGAATAAAATAAGTAAAAATAGTCACATATAAAGGATCATATATACACCATTGTTATAAAATAAATATCCAGAATAGTCAATAAATGGATAAAATATATACATTGTTAATTAGATGTATAGTTAATAAAATCACAAGGGATGATGATATTGTTTTTGGACTTTATTGGATTGGATTGAATAACATAAGGAAGGATTGAATGTTCGATTGTTCACAAATACTTTTGGATTTTTTATTGGATTGATTCGAGTTGATTGTGTTATTTTGTATTGGATTAGGTTATCTGGGTCTACTGTGTCTCCTCGGAATATATATTGACCCTATATCTCCTGGGCCCTGTCTTATAATATTTGTTGAGGTTAAATGTGGGATAGGCCTACCCTCATCATCCAATATTCCTCCCTGGGCCGTTAATGTCCGCATTATCTCTGATACTTTTTGCTAGCTCTATTTCGCAATCCTGAATGAGCATTTTCGTTCGATTGAACCCTTTGCCCAATGCAATATTTAGGATATCACCCACGTTTATTCGTCTCCCAAAATGATGAGTCAATTCTTTTTCTGTGATTTGTTTTTTCTCTTTCTCAATTATAAAATGGGGCTCTTCAATGTTGATGACTGGTTCTGGTCCCAGTTCATCTTCTGGTTCGTCGACGCTCATTCTGTCTTCTTCTTCACTGTCTTCCATTGAAAAATATTCGTCTTCCGAATCGAGATCGCATTCCATTAATCTCTCTATGTCGAATTTCTGTTCCTGTGGTTCGAGTTTAAAATGTGGCACAGGTTCTGGGTTTCTTTTTTCTTCTACAAATATTCCGTCGTCGTCACTATTTGTATATTCATCCTCAAATGTTCGTCTTGTGCCATCTCTATGAAATTTTAATTCAAATTGGGAAGGTTCAATGTATATATCTTCATCATCCATATTTAACTCTTTCTCTGGTTCACTTGTTGTTGGTTGTTGATTGTTCTTCTGTCGCAGTGGCGTGTTCCATTTTACCACCTCTTCCCATTGAGTTTCAACGATATCATAGATGATCTTAAAGATTGTTGTGGTGTGCCTTGTTGAGGTAGGTTCAGGTCTGTTGAGAATATTGTTTAGAGCATTATCTTTATACCATCTCTTATGGTGTTTTATTACTTGGTAGGCCAAATTTGATATTTTGCTCTTGTGGGGTGCTACGTTTTTCACGAATAATGTTATAAATGCATCGTTCGCCATCTCTCGAACTCCCATTATATTGGTTAGATCCAATGTTAATGCCTTTAATTTGTTAATGATGTCGTAGCCTACTATAATTTTCCCACATAAGAGTTCCTGTATATCGACGAGTGCACGGTACTCATCTTCATTGCCAATTATACTTTCTTTGTTGGCTTCCGTCTTTTCCGGGTAATAGTATAAAACTTTTGTTCTAGGTGTGATCTTCTTGTCATAAATTACTATCCCTTTGAAATTTCTGATACACACCCCCACTGGTCTTTGGTTGTTGTTGATGTCGCAAATCATTCGTGAGTCTACAAACATGATAAATTTTCGTTTCTCTGTCTGGGATAGATCTTGATGGGTGAATGATGTTTTGTTATTGATAAGCTCGTCTGTTACCTCAATGTTGGTTTTTATTGTTGCTAATTTTCGAAAAGGATTCGGGATTGTAGGTATGAATAATATCTCGATTGCTATCACTCGATTGCTATCACGCACGGCAAATTATTCATTTCTACGATTAAATGATTAAATTCATTTTGTACGCTTCGATCATTTTTGATTGTTCTGAACATTATCGTACAGTTGCTCGTGGTGATCAAGGGTGTTCTGTTTTGACAGATTGACACTTCTGTCTTCGTAATGTGAAATAGTATCCTGTGGGGTACTTTCTTCCCTTCTATTACTACTTCTTCTGCATTTGGGAACTGATCGAATGTTCCAATGAGGTCTTTGAGTTTTACTCTTAGGGCTTCATTAAATTTGATAAGGTGAAGTTCCCGCTCTTCGATTTCAATCTTCATATCATATGGACTACAGACCTGATTGGGAAAGCTTCTAATAGTGATAGGAGTGCCATCCGTGCTGATCTTATTTTGTAAATTTTTGTAAAAACTGTTATAATGCTTGTGGATCATTGGCACGTATTTCTTTCTTTTGTGGGTTTCAGGATTTCGCTGGACTTGGGTTCTTTGCGAATGCATATGAACTGACGTATGTGGGTACATTGGTTTGTTTGTTTGAGGATTGATTTGATAGAAATTATTTATTTGATTTTCTTGAGGATTTGTTTGATTGGGTTGGATTGATTGGTTGATTTGATGCTTGCTTTGATTGGTATATCTTACTATTATTCTAAAAACAAATAATAAATATTTATGCTTGTTGCGCATTTGAGGTTTAACCTTATACGCAGTTATATAAATACTAATATATATACTTTTATTATATATCATTGACCAATTTACATAATTTTTAAAATTTTTAAAGTTATTATACAAGTGTGGACAGAGTTGTCCAGGGATATATTTGTCCAAGTGAAAATTCCCTGGTGCTTCTTTGACCAGACGGTGCAATGTTGATTAAAATATCTTCAGCCATGTGCTCTACTGAGTGTATGTTTTTATTTTCTATTTCAGTTGATCTACACAACCCTATTATTGTTAAAAATGTCACTGCTATCATTAGTGCTTTTTGTGATCGTAACCCATATTTGTGAAGTGGTTTTTCTACTAACTCTGTTTCTGCTAATTTACATCTATACTATAGGATCCTCATTTTTATGTTTTTGTAGATGCAGGTTTTCATGTACTACTTTTACTACTTTGTATGGTCCTTTAAATGGTCTTGATAATTTAGTTGTTTTGCCTTTACCTACTTGTGGAGATATAAGTCCTACCTTATCTCCCACTTTAAAATTATGAGGTTTGCTATTTTTATCGTAATCTGCCTTATACTGTTCATGTCTAAATTTAACCTTTAAATTTGCAACTTTATATACCTCTTGTAGTCTCTCTTGCATTAATGTTACATAGTCTGGCGCATCTAGATATTGTGATACTCGAGGCTCAAAAATTGTATCGATCAGTGTCGCAGGCTCTCTTAAGAACATAAAAAAATATGATGAATATCCCGTTGTCTCATTGGGTGTGATATTATGAATGTATGTGCATTGATTAACGTATTCATCCCAATCATTTTGGTTTTTTCCCACAAACACGGCTAATCTATTTAGCAATGTCCTGTTGAATCTTTCTACTAACCCATCAGTTTGAGGGTGGTATGCTGTTGTGTTGATTTTATGCATGTTAAATATATTAGCTACTCTTTTTATAGTTTCACTCATGAAATATTTCTCTTTATCTGTTAATAGTTTTCTCGGTGTACCGATTTTAAAGATTATTTTTTCTACAAGTAATTTAGCTACTGTTTCCTCTGTTTCATCTTTAGTAGGAAATACCTCTGCCCATTTAGTAAAATAATCGCTAAAAACTAGTATGTGTTTATTCCCATTAATTGTTGTGGGTAGTTTACACAAAAAATCCATTGCGCACAGTTCCATTGGTGATGTTGTAGCTGGGATTGGATGTAAAGGTGCTTTAGTTTTTGTTCCTGTATTCTTTCTAGTTGCGCATATTATGCATGCATTACACCATCTCTTGATATCTTTTTTTAAGTCATCCCAATAATATTTTGTATCAATCTGCTTGCTTTTTTCCTACTTGATAAATGACCTCCTAGAGCACGATCGTGGTATTGTAATAGAAAAATTTGTCGTAATTTTTGTGGTACTACTATTAACTATTTACCGCTAAAATCTTCAATAACAACTAACTTCTTACAAATTTTATACTTTTGGTTAGTTCCCTTTTTTATTTCTTCTCTTATCTTGAAGAGTTCTGGGTCTTTCATTTGTTCCTCATAGATTTCTATTGGTTTTTCAGTTACTAATGCTAAAACTTCTAGTGCTCCTAACTCTGGAATTCGTGATAATGCATCTGCATTCCTGTTTATTCTACCTGGTTTGTATACAATCTTTATGTGCATATCTTGTATTTTCATTGCCCACTTTAACAGTCTACTGGATGTATCTTTATGTTTCCATAACCCTTCTAATGGCTTATGGTCTGTTCGAATTACTACTTCAGTTCCATATATGTATGGTTTAAATTGTTTTAATGCAAAAACTATAGCATAACATTCTTTCTCAATTGTTGAGTAACTAATCTGTGCTCCTTTTAGTGTTTTACTTGCATAGGCTATTACATAATCTTTACCCTTTTCCTCTTCTTGTCCTAAGACTGCCCCTACGGCCTTCCCGCTGGCGTCTGTCATGACAATAAACTGTCTTTTAAAATCTGGGTATCTTAATATCGGTGCTGTTATTAATTTTTCCTTTAGTTGATCAAAAGCTTTTTGATGTTCATCTTTCCATTTCTTTTGTGGCTTGTTAATTTTATCATTAATCTCCTGTACTATTAATACTCCTTTACTCTCTCCCTTTGTTTTAACTCGTTTAGTTAATTCAATCAGTGGTGCTGCTATTTTTGCATAATCTTGTATAAATTTACGATAATATCCTGTAAGACATAAGAATCCCTGTACTTGTTGTAATGTTTTTGGAACTGAAAATTTTTTAACTACTTCAATTTTGTCGGGATTGGGTATTATACCATCTACTGTAACTATATGCCCTAAAAATAATGCTGAAGTTCTGCCCATTTACATTTAGTGGGTTTTATTTTAATTCTCGCTTTTCTCAGTCTTTGTAATACATTTGCTATGTCTTTTAAATGTTCCTCAAATGTTTTTGATGATATTGATATGTCATCCATATATACTGCGCAATGTTGTACATCTACTAATACTGTATTCATTTAACGTTGAGATGTTGCTGGCGCATTAGTTAAACCAAAAAGTAGTCTTGTATATTCGTATAATCCATCCTCAATCACAAAAGCAGTTTTTTCCGCATCCCCCTCTTCCATTTGAATTTGCATGTAACCTTAATTTGCATCTATCACTGTGAAATACTTAGTATCCATAAGTTTATCATATTGTTCTTGTGCTCTTGGAAATGGGTATGAATCTTTTAGTGTTACATCATTTAGTTTACGATAATCAATGCACATTCGAATTTCCCCGTCTTTCTTTCTAACAGGTACAATAGATGATGCCCATTTGTTTTATTGCACTTGACTCTTTTAATTCTCTAATCTGTCGCTGTATTTCCTCCCTCCGTTTATATGGTACACTATAAGGTCTCTGTTTTATTGGTCTAGCATTCCCTGTATCGATCACATGTTTGATAATATCAGTATCTACTAATATTCCTAATATTCCCAACTAAAAAAATCCCCAAAATAAATTACACAACTCAAATTTCCCCAAATTTTAAAAAATCCAAAAAACAAATTTCTCAAAATTTCCCAACTCAAAATTTTTTAAAAATTTTTCTCACAACCTAGAACCGAGAATTGAGAGCTTGTTTTAATGAATCAGAAGTATATAGCGTAAAAATCGCACCAAGTTAAATTAAAACACCAATTAATACAAATTAAAGTATATAACACATTGATGATGAGTAGGACCCGTGTAGTAGAATAAAGGAGCGCGGGAGGAACGTGTGATTTGTGAGGCGTTGTTGATAAAATCATTGAATCCGAAAATTAATGTGCAGAATGCAGTAAATACTTGTGTTTTGAGTGTTTTTAAATAAGTTTTTAAATAGGTTTTTTATATTGTATGTATTGTATTAAATTAAATAATTAATAAAAATTTTTTAAATTATTAAATTAAATTTTAAATGTTAAAATTTTAAAAAAAATAATATATTTTTATTATAAAATAAAAAAAAAATTTTTTTATATATAAATAATAAATTTGTTTAAAATCCTTAATTTAATGAGTTATTATATCCCACCTGATGATGACAGGAAAACTGTCGAAATTAATCGTGAAAAGAATGTTTGATTGGCGTTATCTTAAAATTATTTAATTTATAAAATTTATGAAACTAAATCATAAAAAAATTAATAAAAATTACAAAATTTTGATTAATTAAACTAATTAAATTAAAAATAAATAATTGCACACATGCATGCATGAATGCAAAAGTAATTAAAAATTTCTCGCATTCTAATTGGATATAGTAACAGAGAATGCGTAGGCGTACAATTCAATCAGTATAAATACGGATTGAAATTTCAGATTAATTATTAATTCAACCTAAAATTGACATTTTCACCAGACGTTGTCAGGCGCTCCAATTTTCGGTGTATGCAATCGCGGTAAGGTAAATTTGATTCTTTGTATTTCAAATGTAATTTTGTTAAGTATAATGTTATATAATTTTATGAATTGATAGAATTTTAAATTGAAGTTATTTTTCATTAATGTTGGTATTTTATTTATTTTGACTCTGTTATAATTTTAATGATAATTTCAGTTGAATTGGATTTATAATGAATTTATGCGCCGATGTTCCAGATTGGGGAGGTTTGTGGGCGGACGGCACTACGTGCTGTTGGTCGACAGATGTTTCGCCAGTTGGGTCCATCGGGTTAGAGAATATAGATAAGGATAGGAGCTATCGGAGGGTGTAATGTCATTTAAAGATAGTTTAGGGCCTTGTTTAGATTTATATAGTATAGGACGGCTCAGTCACGCTTATTTTCATTGATATCACTGAGTTAGGAGACATAATAGGATAGTTAGGACCAGTTGTTGGTAGATGAAGTAGGTTTAGGCAATCTTATAGAAACCACAAATGGTTAAGATATCCGATAGTTCAGGATAAGAAATACAGGCAGATCTCTGCTCAAATTTTTATGAGAAGTATGGAAACATGTTTATTAAGTTGGGAATACGGGCAGACCCCTACTAAAATTTTTTGAAAATTAAGTTACATTTTTCACAAGAACCGCCGAAAATATGGAACGACATTTATCGACTGGGAAATAAATTATCGACAAATAATATAGAAACACATAAAGAAAAATAACGGTGCATCCCTGCACAAAATTTTGAAAAGGAACAATAGAAAACATCCATAAATGAGGACCATAGATGAATAAAATAGAAAAGTGGAAAGTAGAAATAGAAAATGACTAATGACGTAAGACCTTTTATCGGCCGTCTAGAACCCGAAAAGAAAATGCAATGGGAGTAGTTGTAGCAATAGAGCTCACCTGCTCATTGTTTTTTCACCTTTGTGTACAGTACCAACATGGTCATCGCCATGAGTACACATATGGTTTAAAGTGCAATAGTCATGGAGGTGCTTAGGAAAGAGTCGAGTGAATATCTATGATTACCCCTAACGTATTTAAAATTTAAAATGACACCAACACAACTATACAAAATATTGTAAATCAACATTTCACCACAAAACATGTGAATGTATATTTTTTTGAAGTCTAACTTGATATTATTATCATCATTATTTAGATTAGTGAATCAAAAATTGTTTCATGGATGGATTTCGATGATTGAACTCGCTAGAAAAAAAAGTAAAAAAATGATGCCAAATGTGAAAAACTAAAGAATATTTTGAAATTAATGAATGAGCGAGGAATTGTCTATACATGTATAAAAGTGTATCAAAAACTTTAATAAATCTTGGTAAATGTTTGTTGTTGTTGTTTAAATAATGCTACATCAAATTAAGGTATAAGTCGAAATATCGATGGAAATGCCACTATAATTTCGTTCTTACTGTTTAACCCTTAAATGCATTGTGATGGAAATTTACATTGTACCAAATATTTAAATATAATTATTTTTGATTAAAGTTTGTTTGCATTATTTATTAATCTTTTTATTTAAATAGTTTATATACCAATTTGTTTCAAAAATATTTGTTTTGTTTAATTAATCATTCCAAAATGAAAATTTTAAGTTTATTAAATTTTCATATTTTAGCTATTTTTTATTTAATTAATTTTTCAGTTCAAAATGATAATCCAAACGGTTATATTTTAAAAATATATATTATTGTTATTTGATTTTTTTAGATCAGAGAGTTTATGAAACGAAGCGGGTTATGCATAAGCAAGCTATTGATTCTATTTTAAAATATGAATCTAGAATTAAACAATATGATCTAGTTACAATAATGATTAAAAAAATAGTACAAGTAATATTTGCAATGAAAATTGTTATTTCATTTATTGAATTAATTTAAAGTTACAAATTTTAAGATTCATTTAAAAATTTGACATTCAGATATGAAAATGTGCACTTGTAAAGTTATATTATCGTTTTGTTTTACAATTTTATTTTAATTATTATATAATTATATTAATACCAATTTACTATTTTGAAATAATTTCTAGTTTATCCTGTGTTGTGGTTGAATGTCTTAATTAGTTTTAAAAATTGAATTTGATATTGAATATTTTAGCTTATTTTATGCATTTTAATTATAATTTATTTTTGGCTGATAAAACATTTAAAATAATCCTTTATAAAAATACATGGATAACTTCTTTGATTGTATATTATTTTAGAGAGCAGTTCGGCCCGTATCTACATTTAAAAAATGAAACAATTTTCTGTTTTATTTTCAAATACACCAAGCAACATTTAAAACTATTCAGGTGATTGATATGTCTCTTTAAGAGCCTCAATAATCTTCATAAACGAGTTCTGATCCTTCTTTTTTATCTGATGACGCTACATGTATTCGAATAACTTTTCAGCAAATTTATCGGCGTACTCTTGACACTTGTCGTCGTTGCAGTGTAGATATTTCGGATTACGCACCTTCTTTTGATATTCCTCAACTGGCTATTGTACTTATTGCAACCATTGTCAATGACTGACAAATGAAAAGTAGATACGGACGGAGCTCAACATTTATTTTATGCACTATTCAAATAGTAAATAATTTATTCATAAATAATTAATTTTTCCTATATTATAATATTTTGCAGATTTTAAAGGCAAATCAAGAAATACTCGTGAAAAATGCAATTATTGCCGGTGATAATATTCCAGAAAATAAAGAACTTCATGAAGGTTACTACTAAAATTGCTGTTAATATATAGTCATCAATTTTGAGTAAAATCAAGAAATAATGTCATTGAAATCCAAAAAAAGCATTTACATCTTTTGGTGTGTGAAGGATGACATAATTTTTTCACATCTTTTATTTCACTTTAAAACGATTAACAGGGCCCTATCATAGTTATACTGTCTAAATTCAATTTGTATTGACGTTGATATTCTTCAATCACCATTGAAGACCGAATATAAAAACCCAGACATATTTGTTGAATTCTATCAATTAGAAAGATTGGACTTAATAATTTTGTTTCTTCAAACATGAGATGCCTTCTCTTTTTTGGAAGGGGGTGTGGGGTAACGAAAAAGGACGGGAAGTTGGGGTTCGATGGAATAATATAATGTAATTGATCCCTTATAGAGCCATATCCTAATTTGATTTGTTTTCCCAAAATAAACCATTCAATTAATGAAATATTATCTTTCGCTTCTAGCTTATTTGCTAAGCCTGGAAAATAGTGCATTTATCAGTGATCTTACTCTTCGCTTCCCTGATCTTGTCCAGTTATTTCTATCAAAGAACTCTGATGCATTGCCAATAATCAACTGGTCGATAACATTCTCTACTAGTTCTCCAATCCTTCCTAGCCGGGAACATAAATTATTTCATCTAGTAAGAACGTGTGAGTATTGAATTGGGGGATTGATTCGATATTTAGGCTTCACAGGAATTCGGATTCATTGAAAAGGAGCAGGATTATATTAATCCTTATAGAGAAAATTCCGAAAAGAAACCTCCCCAAGAAAATATTAGAGTTCATAAGAAAGCCAAAAAGAAAACTCCCAAAAGTCCCAGGATGTCCAAAATCGATTTATGATGTTTTCTCGTTTTTTATATTTTTCGATTTTAAATATATTGTTGTTAATCTTTTTTTTCAAAGCTTTTTTAATAATCTATTTATATCGATTGCTGGTGAACTTTCAAATATCTCTAAATAATAATAGAACTTTGGGATATTTCTAATAAGACTGCCGTATTTCATTAATGAGACTTAAGTCCAACCATTCAAGGATGCTCGTCTTCATTATGATGACGATCTTATTTATCTGGAATTCCTACTACCTTACAGTATCTCGAGCATCCTCTCCATTACTCATTGCGAAAACTTGGCAGACTAAACGATCCAGCAGCCAAACAACTAATTGTCATCGAAATGGAAGTCTGTTGATTCAATACAATATCGTTTTTTCGCGTTATTTCATACAAGTACAATTAAAATCATGCGAATCTGTCGGAACGTGAAAGTGACGGAGTTTGTTCAACCTAATCGATAGGATACCTAGTGTTCGTCTGAAGTTCTTACTGCTGGACTTTTCTCGTTTCTTAATCAACACTGCCATAATACACAATTCAAATGAATAGGATATCACCGCCAGTTATGAACTTCCTATAATATAATAAGGCACTTAAAAAAGAAATGTATAATTTTAATATGTAAAAATCGATTCCCCATCAAGTATAAGACTGATTTATTAATTCGATTGTTTGGTGGAATAACAGACTCATTTTATTATAAGGTATGGGTGACAGAGGAGATGAAACGAATCCGTATGAACTTTACCATCTTTTTCACTCACTGTAGATACTTTGATTTCCCTAGTGAACAAATGTTTAACTCGCAAGGATAATATCTGTACAATCGAAAACCTGAAAACGAACGCAAAGAAGCTGACTGCCCATTTGGAGAATCTAGAAGGAACGTGGTTTAATCCAGAGCAGTTACGGGAACAACGGAATCAAGTGCTCAGAGCTGAACACCGAGAGTCGTGCTCAGGGGCGCTTATAAATAAAGTAAATCTACCAAAAGATTGTAGGACATATTTTAGTATACATCGATTTCGATGTCAATGAGTACATGCCCCTATAATTTCCTTCGCATTGTCTTCTGACTAACTCCTACAAACTTTGAGGTGTGTTTTGACTAGTTGATGTTGACTTTTATTGTTAGTCTAAATTGATTTTGGTGTAAAAATAAATGTTTATTTTATCGTATGGCCAGTTTTCCTTTTGAAAGATGACCTTAATCTGGAATACATGCAAGTGATTATAAGTTGGGTTAAAATCTTCGCTCGTGGATGGATTAGTTGAAGCGAAATTGACCAGTGGTTCTCAGTCTTTCTTTCCTTTCTTACGCCTTGAATACATTTTTTGTGGGTATGCCCCTAAATTCTCGAAATGGACTGAAACTCACTAGAAATTTACAGAATTAAACAAAAATGGAATATAATAAAAAAAAACTATTTGAATTATGAACACAATTTTAAATTATATAAAATACACGAATTTATCCAAACAAAAACTTTTGCATCTGATTTTAATTGAAAATTACAAATATATATATATAAACCTACTTATTTGAGATTGCATGTGGTTGTGTTATAAATTAAAAGAAAATACACAAAAGAAAAAATAATAAGCAAGCATTACTTTTCTGTTAAATTGTTTGAATTCTTGAAAACTGCCATTATTATTTGAAACCATGGCTTTATATAAATTGATTTCCTGTTAAAATATTTCCAATCTGATAATTTGTTAGACAAATAATGATAAAAAAGTACATCTTTAATGTAAATATATAGAAATATTCGTTAGCATTTATTTTTTCGTGAAATGTTATATCGAGTCACGCCATTATCAATGTAAATATCGCGTACCACAGGTTGAGGATCGTTGAAATAGACTAGTATTTATTTGGCATCCTGGGTCAGCCGCTAGGCAACGCAGCTCACTCTATAGTTGTATTTAGGTCAACCCCATTATGCCAACAGTAAATATTTATTTCTGCATACAATTTTTATTATTAAATTAATTTTTCTCGAACCAATGTTTGTCTTGTCCATAAAGGATATCAACCATGGAAATCAACAATTTGAAATGGAACATTATAAAAAATGTAATAAAAAAGAATTGCATAAAATTTTGTACTTGTTCATAAAATAACTGATGAAAAATACATCAGTTTACAGATTTTTCAAAATAGGCAGTTACCAAAAGATTGTCTTTATGATGGCGCTTGTTCTATCTAAACATCACTGAGACATAAGAGAATGGTGATTTTGGAGTAACAAAAAAATAGAAAATGGCAATTGAAAGTCTAGTAATGCACAAGTCAGGTCAAATAAGGAATCAAAATTGAAAACTCGATTGATAAAAACATTAATGTCATTGAAAAATTAATATTTAAAATTTTATAAATAATACTACTTAACGAAATCAACACAAGATTTCCAGAGATGAAACTAACTTTTTGATATTTTGCAGATTTCATAATAAAAATAAATGGTAGAACGAAGTCAGGACAAAAATTTTATTTAACAATTAGTATCTACAAAAGGATTACTTATCGGCTCCATACCATCAGATGGAAAAATGACTTCAACCGTTGGACCCCTTAAATAAAATCTTTCATCAATAAACTAACTTCAGAAAAAAACATTACTTGCAAACAACAAGACCTAAGTCTCTTGTATTTTCTGTAATTTTTGTTGGATCTTCTGGGTCTCTCAAGTATTCTGTTGTAACGTCCAAGACCATATTTAATAATGGATCACAGCCTTTGAGAATTCCACTAACTTCACGGCCGCCAGCAAATTTTACTCTTATTCGTTTATCAATATATATCGATAAATCTATTATAGTTTCTTTTCGTTTTTTTTCAAAAGATAATTTATCTTTATTTGCGGCCATAATTTTAAATGTTTCACTTTTAAAAAATTAAAAATGATTATTAAAACAAATCGTTTGAATTCAAATGATTGTTTCTTAAAAATTTATGCTGTATTAATAAATTAAAAACTATTATTACAGAAATACCTTCGTGAGTAAAATATTTTCCAATCATATTTTCAATTAAATTTTTTAGGTTTGCAATTAAAATTAATATTAAATGATTAAATATTGTGGAGTCAATATTAAACAAATAAGAAATATCATTACATTATCGCAGTAATAACACACATACACTTATGACATTAGGTGAAAGGAATTTAAATGACTAAGAAACACACAAACGCATTAAGCATGGATAGGGCAATGAGAGCAGATTAATCACAAAGAAAGCAATGGTATTAATTTATTGTAAATCACCAATAAAGATTAACTTTACGAAAGCCCTTTTTAAACAAGGGTTGAGATCTTTAGTAAGCAGAGAGAAAAAGCAGTAAGAGAGATTTTACAGGGGAAGGATTTCTTGTCCTATTCATCAGATAACACTATCGATTTACTGCAATTCTAGGTAGGATTTATTAGAGATTAGCGACTAGCAGCTTTGCATGCTGTTGGCTAAATGCTAATTCGTCGTGCATTTGTCAGCTTGGCATGGAGATAAGACTGGCTAATCTAGTCGTATTGTTACTCTGCTCGCAACAAATCGTCAATGAATCCTGACAGCTATTTGTTTTATTCTTCAACTGGTTGCAACTTTAGTTTGATTCCACCTAAGCCGAAGATACCTGTTCTCACAGTTAGAAGAGAAATGTACCCTTTCAGATTTAATGACAATTCTTCAAAATCTCACGGAAATATGTCAAGTGGATTGAAACAAAGTTAGCTTTAAAAATTTTTGTTGAATTTTTTCTAATGTATTTTAGATGAAAAATTTAGTCTTGAAGTTGAAATTCAATTTGTACGGGAAAGTGATAAATCAACAATTAATACAATAAGACGACGAGCGGTTGTTGATCACAGACTTACTTTAGCTGATTTGCCAGCTCAGCTTTTAACTGAACTTGGTTGCATCATTGATCCGTCATTAGCTCAAGTTGAAGTGTGTAAGTTTCAAGTATATCAGATGAAATATTTTAATATTTTCCTAGTTGGTCTCCGTTTGTTAGATTGGTCTTGTTTAATTCCTCTCGATGTTGTTTCAGAAGATTTGAGTTCATCTACAGTGGGTGACAAACTAAGTGTGTTACTAAATTACTTACTATTCTTTTATCGTGTGTCAATGTTAGTTCATTTATTTCATTCAGTAAAAATTTAATTAAATTTAAAAATAAATTCTCTTCATTTAAATGTTTGCAATAATAACTTTACAAATCTTTCTGTAAAACCTTTAAATGGCGTTATAACAAATATTTTCTCGAGTAAAATAAATGACAAAACTAATAATAAATAAATAATAATTTAATATATAATTTAATTATTTAATAAACTAACGCTTGAAATTATGCTTACTTCCTGCCATCTAAATATTATACTAGTTTTTTGATTTTTAATAACAGATTTCTGTCTATTGTCACAATTCAATTATGGTTATTTTATGTTATTGAGTTTTACGAGCGTGACCTGAAAACAGTCGCAGACAATTTTTAATATTGAAGTACTAATTGGAGATTTGATAATAATAAATTTTCTATTGTATGTTGTCCCAGAAAGCTTTAACAACACGCAATAAAAATGTTTTTGGATTTATTTTACAATTATTAAAAATAATTAATATTTTTCTAAAGCAGATGATTCTAGTATAAGTACATCGACTATATAGATAATAATAACAAGAATAATAATTCAAATAAATAGGAAAGCCATTCCCAGATTGTTTATTCATTAAAAATATTTCGACCTAAAATAGGTCCTGTTCATTCCAATACGAAATTTTAATGTTTTCTCATCCAACTTGATCTTTCTTTTCCTTTTCTTGTTTTTCACTTGGTATGTTTCCAAAATATATAACAATTTAAACCAATTATAATACTTTAAAAATAAATTCAAAAAAATTTAACATTTCAATATTTCAAATAAATTTCCATATTTTTTAAAATTTTCTTTTCTATTTTGTTAAAAATTGATTATTGGACATTAATTCTGGTACTGGTGCTTTTAGGAATACTTTATAATAACGGGTTTTTATTAATATTTCCGTGCCCAAACAGTTATTATAAAGTTAATAATAATAATAATAATAATAATAATAATAATAATAATAATAATAATAATAATAATAATAATAGTAATAATAATATAAAAACAATTAAATGATAATATAAGCCTTTTGCTGCGAATAATATATTTAATACAAATGAAAAAGAAGAGATAAATGAAATCATCAATCTGATTTGTTGTTTTTGACCTTCAAAATAGCTTTTATAAAAAAATTAAATTAAAAATTAAAAAATAATAATTTGAAATAATATAGAAAAATAGATTAAATATAATTTTAGAAGATCTTTAGGATTTAAAAATCAAGATAGAAACATTTTAAAAAATATTTAAATTGCGTATATAAATAGTAATTGGAAGCTATTTTTTATAAATATTTTAAGGTAGTATTTATTAAAATAGGTTTCTATGAGCTAATTATAGAAGCTTTAAAAATTAAAAAAAAATTCTTAATGAGTCGTTTTGAATTATAAAGGATATTTAATTAAAAAAATTTTTTTAGAATTGTAATTCTTCAGAAAAAAAGGTTTATTATTAATTTTAACCAATGAGAAGTAAGAAAAAGGAAATAAAAGAGAACATCGAAGAGCATTTTAGAAAATAGAAGAAGCTAAACTCCGTGAAATTGAAAAGGATTCATAGTCGAAATTTTTTTCATTTGTATTAAATATATTATTCGCAGCAAAAAGGCTTACATTATCATTTCATTGTTTTTAAATTTAATTAATGCTGCTTCCAAGTAATCATCACTTTATACTAATAATGATAATGATGATGATAATAATACTAATAATAATAATAATAATAATAATAATAATAATAATAATAATAATAATAATAATAATAATAATAATAATAATAATAATAATAATAATAATAATAATATTAATATTAATAATAATAATACTAATAATAAAATATTCTTATCTTATCAATAATCTAAAACAATATTTCAGTAAAATTTGAGATTTATTGATTTTTTAGTTCCAGTAGAACTTTTAATCGATTTTCTGTCTTCATATTATTTCATATTAAATAGTTTTCTATAAATATCAAGCTTACATTTACTAACTTTTTGAAATTAGTTAAAAATATTAATCAAAAAATATATGATTTTTTTTTTATATTTAGAGGCTTAGAAATGAAATAATTAGTTATTTCAAAATTATAATTTATCTTGCATAAATTCACATTTTATAGTTATGTTTACTATAAAATGTGGGTATTTTTTATGTTTTTAATTTAAAAATGATTTCAAATTTAATCCTTCTACTAATCTTGGATTTAGCAAAATTGAATTCACTAATAATATTATAAATGTTGACATTGAAATATAGTCTAAATTTAAAATTATAAAATTAAAACATAATAGTGGGAAAATTATTGGAAAAAATTTTTTTGAATATCTGGTACTGACAGATAATAAAAAATGAAAGAAAATGAAATAAAAATCAGCGTAATGATAAACCAAAATTAGTAAAGTTATCATAAAAATTGTATACAAGATATACTTGTTTTAAAAAATGTGACATCAAACAATGTTTTGTATCAGTTCAGCAACATCAAAATAAGCTTGAACTTTCTTGCTAGAAATTTGCCGACATTACAGAATAAAGAATTGCGTTTTACGAATAAAAATTTTATCACAACCTTGTCATTGACTTTAATAGATAGAGGTATTTTCTTAAAAGGGTGCTTGAAACATTTAGGTTATTTGGGAATGTCAGTGTCACTCCTGGTTATGACTTCTTATGACCATTTGTAGAAGCTAAACAAATAAAAAAAGGTGAAAAATGTGACACTAGCAATAATCCCTTAAGTCTGAAAAAGGAAGTGCCTTGTACGACACTTATATTTAAAAATGTCAGAATATTTCGATTAAGAAATTGAGAGACATTTCTTTTTTTATAAGAAAGCGCCACTCAAACATCTATTGAAGATTGATGAGGATACCTAAAATAATAAAATGAAATAATTATTAAAGGCAGAAAAATGAGTGTTCGAAAAAGTATAAAATAATGGATGTATTGCTACAGAATTTTGTGAAGCAGGAACGAGAAGAAGAAATGAAAAACGAAAAGAAAATGGCAAAGAATCGAAAAAATCAAACAATGAAATAAGACAAGGTCTTTCTTAATTAACAAATACAAATCGAAGAAGTAAAAACAAAAACAAAATTGAAATTAAATTTTCATATTGCGACAACTAGTCCTAGATAACGGAAGGATAACATGGGAAGTCGGATAAAAAGAAGATGGCAGAATCAAGTGGGATTTTATATCTCGACAGTTGTCTGAGGCAAAAATTAAAAAATTAAAATTTATATTCAAGTACCAGAAAATGACAACCTATGAAAGAAGGAGACACAAATTGAGTCGGATAGAAGAAAAATAGAAGAAAAATTTGGAGAAAACTAAAGAAGTGGAAAAACAGTAAACTCAGAAATATCATAATTTGAAGAAGTGACAATTGGAAACAAGATATCACAAAGTTTAAAGAAAGTGAAATAGAAGTTAAAGCAACCAATTGGGCGTTTACTCACTGTGTGTTGTAATAAGTCCCGAGTAGTGAATCTTTTAATCAATTATATTGGCAAAAACCAAATACCTTATATTTCGGCGTATAAGGCGACCGTCAGATAAGACGAGGTACAAAATTAGAGCAAATTTTTATGATTTATCATATATCGGTTGTAGTAGTATAAATACAACTAGTATAAATACAACTACCTGTACTGTAATACTTTCTTTTATATCGGTTGTATAAGACGACCCACAATTTTCAAGGGTGATTTTTTGACTTTAAGGGTCGTCTTATACGCCGAAATATACGGTATTGACTAGAGATCGAATGGACCCGATCACGAGGAAATAGTTAAGTTATCAAAAGAAAGGGCGTTTACCTAAAATATATGTTCATCTGATTAAATGTTCTTTGGTCTCTACCGCGACTCAACTAAGTTTTTCGATATTGAAAAACCTCCTTGCAAAAGACAGAAACTTTGATAATTCAAATATTTCTACTTACATATTTTTTATACTATAACGAATAATACGAATCTGATATTGAAATTGACGATGCTGGTCAATAATAATTTCTGAGGATTTTATTTTTTATACTTGCAATTAAATACAATTTTTTACGCGCTTTACTAATTTTAAATATGGAAATTGTGTTAATTAAAACTTATGGGTAATTCAAAAATAAACATTGCGTTTGAGCAATATGGAAACTAAATCTCAGTTATAGAATTGCTGAGGATACTTAAATTATAATACTGTTTCAGAATTTTCAGAAATAAAAGCTAAAGAAAAATTGAAACACAAAAAGAAAATACCAAAAATTAACGAGATCAAACGATGAAAAAGATAAGTTCATTACTACCGTATATACTCGCGTATAGGCCGAGTAATTTTGGATTAATTTTTTTCCACAAATTGATGGGTCGGCTTATACACGAACCTACTTTTAATTAAAATAATTATGGTTCAATAATTAATTTATATTAAATGTTAATTATCATCTATTTATCATCTATTTTTGACCTTTTAATCAACCAAATTTGGGGGTTCGGCTTATATGCGAGTATATATGGTAATACGTAATTATAAACAATTAAATGATAATTTGAGCCTTTTGCTGTGAATAATATATTCACTTGTTTAAAATTTAGTTAATGCTGCTACCAAGAAATCATTTTATACTAATAAGTATTTAAAAATTTGAAAGGTAAAACGCGCAAATATGTTAGGGGATAAGTAGAGATTTCTTGACTGTTTTATTTGTCACATCACTATATTAATTTAATAATTTTACCCAAAAACTAATCAAAGTATTTTCGTGAATTTGGTATTTAGAATGTTTGTAGAAATGCCTATGAAATTTTCTTGTTTTTTTTCCTGTTAAAACTTTCATTGACATCTAATAAATCGCGCCATAAGTCCTTTCCAACAATCATTTTATCTGACTTCACAAATTCATTCAATAATGTTTCATTCTTCACGTGATATACTTCTAACCTAAATTATTAATTTTTTATGATGGAATTTTCTTTTGTATTAAAAATTATAATATTGTTGGTTTCACAAATATTTTCGACCTGAAACAATTATTTTTGACTCTACATGTCATTTATCAAAGCAATGAAATCCAACGAAATAAATTTTTATTTGTCAATACATTGATTACTAGTATTAAGTTGTCTAAATAACAATGATCACAATTGATACAACATCTCCACTTCTTTTTGAAGCAAGGTGACCCAGCGTGAAATCACCTCACAATAATTAAACAAAAATCTTCCTCCATTTGACTAGCACACTCACCACTAAATCGCTATTTTTTTACACTATCTTTGTAAGAATTTCTTTTATCAGTATGATAATTTTTCAAAAATTTTTGCTTTATATAGAAGATAATTTCATCACTTTTGTCTTGTAATCTAATAACTAGGCCATGAGAAGTCGAAAATTGAAAATAAAATCAATTGTCCAAGTTAAACAGACTACGATCATACCTGAGAAGCTCGGGGATTTTTATTTCTCATCAATTTATACAATCTCGAAAATATTAGGATATTGAAGGTTCACGATAAATTTGTTTAAATGGCAAAATATGACACAATATTGAAATCTTTAAGTCCATTTACAATTATCCAGATGAAGAGTTGAAATGGATTATTTCTAAAAACAACAAGTGAAATTATCGATAATAACTTCATTGGGAATTCCAAAACATTTTAAGAGTTTCCAAGGATATTCTTTTAATTCCAAATTCATAAAGTCATCATACATAGCTTGATATTTATTTATGAAATGCTTATCATTATAAGTTCTTTTGAGATTCATCAAATTTTTAGATTTGTGTTTACTAGATCAGTGTTTCTCAAACTATGGGTCGCGACCCATTTTTGGGGCGCGAAAGAATTTTTGGTGGGTCGCGATGACTAGAATAACTAGAGTTAAATAGAGTTATTCTCATTAAATAAACATTTATTTTAAAATTAATCTTTGTCATGTGGGTCGCAATAAAATTTTTGGCATGAAATGTCAAAAATATGGGTCGTGATCAAAAAAGTTTGAGAACCACTGTACTAGATTGAACTTTTTCATTGGAATTTGAATCAAGTATACTTTGTCGTCGATTGCTTCTCACTCTTTCTCAGTAAATATGCGTTAGTATCAAAATTGGTTCACTTTTAAAAAAAATCTGAATACTTCATTTAAAATTCAAGAAGAATCGATAAAAAATTATATTCAAATAACAAATCCACAAGGAAACTCAAAATTCTAGAATACTAATAACAAAAGCACACCAAATGCACTCAACTACTCGTGTCTGTAACAAGCCAAATCACATTATTACATAATCATATTACACACATCACTATCATAAGTCTAAAATACAATATGAGTTATGATAGTAGATCGGCCGAAACAACAAGGATGTTATTATGTAACTCAAAAAATCTCATTAACACATTTACCTTTGATAACCATCTGATTTCCATATAAAACCTGTGCTCGCTTTCATTTCAATGCAAATGACTGAAAAATTCTCAGATTCATAGAATCCATATTTACCTAGCAAGAATTCAATGTATAATGTTTTCCCTTATTTCATTAAACCTACAGATGATGATAAAACACATTTTTAAAATTTCATAATTGGATATTTACATGGAAATTAAGTTCGACAGTTCAAAGCAAAGTAGCTTTCATGTAAAAAATTCAAGCTACTGAAGGTTCCGGAAATGGAATTTCACTTAAAATATTTAAAATCAAAGATTTACGTTAATAACAGGGATCAAAAAACAGTGAGAGAAAAATAGCGATTAGTCAAAATAGTGATCATCAAAACTGGGATTTTTTAATGTTTAAATTGAATAAAATAAACAATGTATCAACAAAAATTTTAAACTTGAACATAAGTCATGTCCAATTTCACGAAGATGGTCCATTACTGATTGATGTAAATTTGTATTTACTTAATGCTTTTATTGTTGTAAATTATAAACATATTTTTACATTCACCTGCACACACTATTAACTCACATACATCATTAATTAAATTTTAAACAATTAGATGATAATTTAAGCCTTTTGCGGCGAATAATATATTTAATACAAATGAAAAAGTTTTCGACTATATATCTTGTAGTCGAAAATTTTTGCATTTCTATTAGATATATAATTCGCAGTAAAAGGCTTGAATGATCATTTAATTGTTTAATATTTTGAAATTAACATTTTGAAAACTACCGTTTGATGATAGCTATTTTGAGTTCGATATTATCAACGTATACTGAATCAAAAAATGGACATGTCCCTGTAATTACTTAATTTTTTGTCATTATTTGCAGTGGGAGCCTAGTTTTGGATGAACTATATTTATTAAATAAGAGCCAAACACATCAAATGTTTGGCATGAAACAAAGTTGGAGACTTACCCTACTTTGAAATCCACATTTAGTAAAACCATTTTATATGTTTTATAAGAAAATGAAAAAAAATGAAAAGAAAATGAAAAAAAAATTATCACAATTTATCTTTATTGCATTATAAGAATCCAATTGAAAAGTTTATTCGAAGATTGGAGTGTTAAGTATAACAAGCTATTATGTATTTTTTTCTAGTATGCCTACCAGTACCGGATTTAGATCTGATAAGGCCCTAGGCTATTTGAAATATGGGGCCCTTTATAAGACCAGATATCATATCTCAGCGCCAAATATGATTTTCGGATACCTAGAGGGATAAACTGAAATACAATTAAGAAGTATAGATAATGAAATAATAAATCTTTAATTTAAAATCATTTTTATTCATAACAAAGTTAAAAATGCAAACTCTGATGAAAAGAAGCAAAAGATCTTTAAAAAAAACAATTTACAAAGGCTTATTATCTAATCTCTTGAAACATGCTATGAGAATTAAGGAATTATGTTAATCTAAAATATTTTCTTTCTTGCCTTTGCCTGAGCAAAGTCACTGAGGACATCATCGAATGATAAACTGCGTAGTTTGTCACTTTCTATACACATGAGACTGAGGGAACATAATTGTTGTTCTAAATTCAGAAGCTGTCGAAATTTATCAGTAATCTGTTTCAAAAATTTAATAAAATATATTTTTTATATTATATAAAACAATGTTTTCCTGATAGCAGTATCAATTCACAAAACAATTAGCAAAAGATATGTTAAGCATTGGCTGTAAGTTTCAAGCATATACAAAACAAAAACGAGGATTTTAGATTATTTCATAGTTCTCTTCAATCTATTTGAATCTGATTGAAAATGACTATTTCATAGTCGACAATTCTCATTTTTTTGTTTTAAAAGCTTATCATATCTTTTACTAATTATTTTTATTTTTTTTTGTAAATCAAGAACACTCATTTGTCTTAAATTATTTTTTTATTTTATTGATACAATTAATACTCGAAATACTGAGAAAATGACTCAACGCATGTCATTGCTAGGAAAGGTATACATTGTTCCAGGAGCAGCAGCATGATATTTTTGTCAATTAGAATACACTTGCACAACTTTATCACTAATTTTAATTTTATTATGATCAGCTTTTAGATATTCTAAATTCTTTGAAACATTTAAAATTTCTTATAAATAAAATATTATTTAGTTATTAAAAAAATATATTTTCCGAATTTTTTATATCGCTCCTCTGAAGGGGTAAACATTTTTTATTAAGACGAAATTTAAATTGACAATTTTAGAAGTATCAACTATTTAGAGGTTTTACCCTGAGAAGGATGAGAATTTGATTATTTTTAAGTTGACACTGAGCGCAATAGAAAATTCTTTGAAAAGCTAATTTTTTTCCATAAAGTTGTTAATTATTACTTATTTGTTATATAAATATTTCGCTGTATTCGGGTTAGGATCAAAAGTAATCATCACGTTATATACCTATGTATATTAAAAAAAGTTCGGTTTGATTTGTTCATATATTGAGTATGGATGGGTACAAAAAATAAAATTTTAGGGGAAGTATAAAGAAAAAAACATTAAGAACCACTGATGTATATCTTTAGACAAATTGTTGCGGCATAAATTAACATGTCCTTTTTTATTAGAAAAACTTGTCGCGAAATTACATCGGTTGAAGTCTGGTCAATTATTGGTGATCTAGTCAAAAGATATACGGCAGAAGGAGCATATCATCGACTCAAACAAATGAATTGTCCACTTCTTAAAACAAACAGCGTAATGAAAATTTGAAACTTTTTTTGATTAAAATGAAAGTTATTTTTCATTTAGACTATATTTTATGAGTTTCTCTTTCAAAGCACTTCTATAAATCTAGAAAGTTTGGATCAGGTTTATCAACTGTCATTTCTTGACACCTTCTCATTTGACAACTGGTATCGATCATTTCCAATTAATCAGTTTCTCAATGGAATTAAATCTCTTCAAAGTAATTTATTTTCTCAGCATTCTTTGGATTCTACTGTGAACTCGGCAGCATTCGAAAAATTGACTAGCAGTTTGAATGAAGTTCTAAGACAAAAGAACTCAATTAATCTCGATATTTCTCAATCTTCTATTGATAAATCATGTGATTCAATAATTCAAGAAGCACTGATGAAAATGAAATCAGATTCTAATCCTTTTCCAATATCAGAAAAAGTATTTTTATTTCATTTTCGAATTTAGAATAAATAATATTTGTTTAAAACATTAGATTTATGCAAATATCATCCGTTTAAAACTATTTATTATAAAGGTAAACCCTGTTCACCGCGACCCCGGCGAGTGCTAATTCGTTATAACGTGACCGACAATTTAAAAAAAAGATTTTTCAGACATTGGCCATGACTAGAGTTGGGTTTCGAGAATTTTCCGGTGGGAATTCTCGAGAAATTTTCGAGAATTTCCATCCCGAATCTCGAGAATTTCTCAAAATTTCTCGAGAAATCGGGGTTTTTTGTTAATTTTTTTAATCAAATATTCATTAAAAACAATTTTTTTTAAAGCTTGAAAGATAATTTTTTTGAAATAAATAAGTATACGTCTTTTCTTAGTTGGATTTTTTTAATCAAGTATTCATTGAAAAAAATATTTTTTAAAAATTTAATGATAATTTTTTGAAATAAATAAGTATACGATTTGTCTTTTCTTACTTGGAAAAGTGACACATTGTGTGAAGTGTAACATCATTAGCTATAATTTCATTTCAATTTTTATTTTGTGGTAAGCGGTTGTGTTGTATAATCTGTTTGTATCGGTAAGTTAAATTTAATTCTATTTAAAAACAAATTCAAATACATAAATATTAAATTTTCAGCATTTAATATCACGAGTTCGGAAAACGAATATGACCAAGTGTGGAAGCTTTTTAAACGATTTGAAGACGAAGCTACATGTTTGAAATGCAATAAAATCATTAAATGCAAGTCATCATCAACATCTGGACTTCATCGTCACCTGGATAGGATCCATAGCATGACGCGAAAGGAACATGATTCTGAAAAAAATGGACAATTAGACAAGCGACCGCGAACACTTCACAGCTTTTTCAATAGTTCTACAATTACGTTTTCTATATCGCTTGAACAAATCATAGCAAAATTGGTGGCAAAAAATGGAATTTCAATCAACGCTATAACAAAAAGTGAGTTCATACGCAATAGCATCGGTTCTTTGGGATTCCGTCTTCCAAAATATCACAAAGCTGTTCTTCGTTTGGTCATGAACTACTGTGCGACCATCAAATGTAATTTGAAGAATAAAATTGCATATTTAAAATCGGAACAACGTAAGTTTGAGCATAGACGAGTGGACAAGCGTTTGAAACCGACGTTACATGAACGTTCATATCTATTATGAAGACGGAAAATCTGAAAACCTTGGGCGTGTGCGAATTCAGGGATCATGTCCCTCAGAAAAAGTATATGAGCTCTTAGATGCAAAGCTTTCAGACTTCAATTTGAACTTTCAGTCAGACATCGTCTCTATTACAAGTGGTGGTGCCAAAGTGATGATCAAATTCGGGAAACTATCACCAGCGCATCAACAGTTATGATACAATCATGGCATAAACTTGGCAGCTATGGAGGTAATGTATCAGAAACGAAAACGTACAAACAGGATATACGAAAGTGATGTAAGCGATGGAACCACCGATGGTGAAAATAATAATGAAAACGATGTAGATTGCGGTGAGGATTCGGATGAGGAAGGCAGTCGAAGCGATGAAGATGAAGACAATTCAGCCAATACTCCTCCTTCCGGGGAAAACGATTCTGATGACATGGACGATGATGTCATATTCGTTTCTGATAAAACGGTCACTTTAAAGTCGGATTTTGAAATCGTATGCAAAGTCCGCAAGATTGTTTTGAAATTCAAAAACTCGCCGGTACGAAATGTTCTATTGCAGAGTTATGTTAAATAAGTTGAGAAGAAAGAGCTTTTCTTGCTATTGGATTGTAAGACACGTTGGAACCGCCTTGAATCGATGCTGACGAGGTACATTCGCATCAGCAAGCACGTTCGTAAGGCACTTGATACACTCAATTTAACGGTTATGGCAACTACTGATGCAGAAGAAAAGCATTGTGAGAATATCATTAATGCTCTAAAGCCTATTCGTGTTGCTCTCAGCCGCCAAAATGTGAATTTACTTGCAACGGATTTTATTCTAAAATTTTTGTTCACAAAATTGGAGAATCAGCACACCGAATTATGTGACGATTCAGCCTAAAAAGAAAACTAGCAGATCGTAGATCTAGCCTTTTGTTATCTGTCCTTAAATATTTGTAAGATCCGGTAAACAGCTGTCGCGATCGTGATAAATCTGCATACTTCCAGTCGTGTTCCAAAATAGAATTAATTAAAGAAGCCAAAGCGTACCTGGTTCGTCTTTTTTCTACAAGCATTCAAGAAGAGCAAACAGTTTCTAATTCTGCCGATGATGCCGTGATTTTGAACAACAGCGTTGAAGAAGAAGATATGGCGAAACAACTTGAAAACTATGTCCAGCAATGCTCAAAACCAAAAGAATACATTGCACAACATGCGTCAAACGAACTTTTTCCACCGTTTAAAAGCGAACTAAATATATATGAAAAAAGTGGACAGAAAACACAAAACGTTCAAAGACTGATCTGGGCTTTTATTACAATTAAGCCAACTTCGACTCAAAATGAGCGCAATTTTTCTACGTCGGGAAATTTTGTTTCGCAAAAGCGTACGCGATTGTCAGACGCAGCCATTGACAGTCTGATTTCTGAAATTTTATTTTAGTAAATAATATTTTTGAATTATTTTTGTTTTTGTGCTCTATTCTATTTTAATAATAATGTTTCTATTTTGTTTACTACTTTTTACGACTTTAATTACTTTAATTAATTGTTTACTACTTCTTACTTAAATAAAAAACATTTTTTTTCGAATTTCTTTATTTTACATTGATTTTAGAATTTTTTACAGGTTTTTTAAATTTTCTTGACTTCTCGAGAATTCTATAGAATTTTTTTCCGGAAATCCCGAATCTCGAGAATGGGATTTTCTCGGGAAATACCCAACCCTAGCCATGACATTGCGATAAATCGTCATAATGAATGACACATAATGTTCTTGCTCACTTACACGCATATATATGTACATAGTAAGTCATGAGAGTGAGTGAAGGCAAAGTAACGTCGCTTCCACTTCCATCTTACAGTCAAGGCACAATATCAGACTTCAAAGCATATTATTTAAGAGAAACTATGCGTCAACTCATTAATGAAACTGATGGTGGTAAAGATGCCATGTGGCTTTGGTGTAAACAATTTAATATTATGAAAGCCATAAGAAACATCCGGAGGCATCGAAGGTGTTGACGAAGATGATATTCATACTTTGTTAAAATCACACGGTGAACCCTTGACTAATGAAGAGCTACAGGAAATGGACTTTCATACACCTCTAGAAAATGACGTATCCGAACCTATATATATATATATATATATATATATATATATATATATATATATATATATATATATATATATATATATATATATATATATATATATATATATATATATATATATATATATATATATATATATATATATATATATATATATATATATATAAAGTGTTTAAAATTATTTCAAATATTTCCAAATTAAAATTTGATTATCATTATAGTTTATTGGTGCAGGTTTTTTTACTCTGTTGTCATCTGCAGAGTGATTCTTCCTCAACCAAGTTTTAACAAATCGTTCAGGGTTCCATATGTCCAAAGGAAGACCAATTAAATTTATTACCATGAGATTAGCAACATTTTGAACAATTAAATGGTTTCTTTTTTCGGAATATATTAGATTCATTGTAGAAAACCCTCTTTCTGCTTCCGCAGAACTAATCGCTACAGTATTGATAATGTTTTTTGCTCTTTGTATTGAATTTCGCGATTGCTTATAACATTTTCCAAAATGTCACGGAAGTCATTTACGTCGATGTTGTATTTAAAAATATCTGTGAATCCGACCAATTTCTCTTCTGCGGCTATCCATGGAACCACAATCTCATCGATGTTCCAAGAATCAAAAAGTTTATTGGTATCATTTTTCGTACTTATTGTTGCCAATAAATGGTCATCATCATCCATTAGTCTTGTTCTCATATTAGCAATTACTGGGTCCAATAGTTTTTGGCGAGGGAGTCTACTGTAAATTGTATGCTCTATAAAATTAATATCTTTAAAAGCATCTGAATTGATGACTTCATTCACTTTCTTTTCATATATACCTTTATTTTCTTTAATCATTTTAATGGCCAACATGGATCTTCTTATTAAATTTTGGGCTCGTAAAATATTTAAATTTCTAGCTTGAAGCGCGTTTGAAACATATGAAATTTCTTGCAAAATATCAATCATTATTGCTAAATCTTGTAAAAAGAATTTATTGCGAAGTCGATTAGCCATTCCTGAATATTTCGTATTAGAAACAAAATATTTATATAAAGCTGGATAAGCCCTCCATACAGCAACTGTTGCTCTTAAGCTGCAAGCGGCCCATCTAGGTCCTAAAACTCTGCCAATCTTAATAATTTCTAGCCCAAGTTCTTCAGAAATATTCTTAAGTTCTAACTGATTTTTATTTGATTTATGAAAAATCACGTATATTTTATCAATACTTACAATTTTAATACAATTTGTTGTCACAAACACTACCTAAAGAAAACTGGAAAAATATAAAACAAATTTAAACCACACTCACGAAAACTTTTTAAAACCATAAATTCAAATCATAAATTTTTGGTAAAGCATACTTCGGTAAATTTTTTGAATTTCGTATTCGATTGTTTACTTTTTTTTGAAAATTTTTGAATTTCCTATGCAATTGTTAATTTTTTATTTTTTTTGATAGTTTTTGAATTTCATATGCGATTATTTACTTTTTGTTTCATGCTAAATTGTTGGTAAACACTGCCGGTTCTGCGAACCCAAAAACGTTTAGGAAACGGTTCGCACGAACCGATGCGAACCGGCTGAATCCCACCACTGATATATATATATATATATATATATATATATATATATATATATATATATATATATATATATATATATATATATATATATATATATATATATATATATATACAGGCCCGGCGTGAGGCGGGTGCGATGCGTGATTTTCACGCAGGCGCCACGGCGCAAAAATACAAAAGGCGGCAAAATTGTACAGAAATTTGTTATTTTCATAAGATTTTTATGTTTTTATAATAAATATGAATTAAATTAAAAGTAATAAAGTTATATTGTTTTGTTATGTATATATATATATATATATATATATATATATATATATATATATATATATATATATATATATATATATATATATATATATATATATATATATATGGATTAAAATATTTTTTACGGATGTCTAACATTAAAATATGATAAACATTACAAGCTTTGTGATATCCAGTGCAAATCCCAATAGTAGACTAGTTTCGAGGTTTTGGCTCTCATCAGTGCTATGCAGGAGATGCAGTAGAAACTAGTCTACTATTGGGATTTGCACTGGGTAATACAAAGCTTGTAATGTTTATCATATTTTATTGTTAGACATTAGTAAAAAATATTTTAATCCATTACAACTTAAAAATGCTAAAGGTTTACGAATGCAATTGTAAACAGTTTCTGTGTATGACGGTGTCTCCAAAGGTGAATATGATTTTCATACGCCATGTTTACAAGTTTGCAGATATTTTTATTCTGTGATTTAGCAAATTTGCAAGTGATGTGATTTCCAGTGTAGAAGGTAAAGTATGCAATAGAGTTGAATCAGCAATATAGTATACTTACCTGGCGCGAAGAGAAATCTTCGCGTCTCCTGCATAGTACTGATGAGTGCCAAAAGCTTGAAATTAGTCTACTATTGGGATTTGCACTGGGTATCACAAAGCTTGTAATGTTTATCATATTTTATTGTTAGACATCCGTAAAAAAATATTTTAATCCATTACAAGTTAAAAATGCTAAAGGTTTACGGATGCAATTGTAAACAGTTTCTGTGTATGACGGTGTCTCTTTGTCAATTTGATGTATTTTAGTTAGAAATACATGCTAATATAGGGTAGCATTTAACAAGTTCGTAGAAAATTTATTCAACTTTGTGAAAAAAACATGATCATTTTCAAGCAACATTTTGCAAATTCTTAGGTAATTTAGTTAGAAATACTGTCATTTTATAACAACATTCAGTGTTTCATTGGTAATTTATGAAACTTTGGTAGAAATTTATTTTCATTTGAGGTAAAAATTTAGCAAATAGTCAAATTCATATCTTTTTTTAAAAAACATAGCTATTTGAGTTAAAATAAACAAAATCTTAGTTCATTTATGTAATTTCATTAAAAATACATGGTCGTTTTCAAGCAGCAATCAGAAAATTCATAGGCAATTCATATATATTTGATAGAAATACATGATTATCTGGGGTCACATTAAGCAAATCTTAGGTCATTTATGCCTTTAGCTAGAAATCTAACGTTACATGAGTAGCATTTAACAAATCCTTAACGAATTTATTTAACTGTGTGAGAAATACTTGGCTATTGGGTAACATTTAGTTATTCTTATAACATTTAGTAAAAAAACATGGTAATTTTCAGACCTACATAATAACTCTAAAATCTTTCCTGAAAAAACCTTGAAAATCGAAAAAATCATAAATTTTGAGTTGACTTAGATAAAAATACTAGGAATTTTAGGAGGTGGGTCCTATCCATCTACTCCTTAGACTTTTTAAAAAATATATTGATTGCGGTTTTGGGATTAATACTTGCCTTTTCTTTTATTAACTCAGATAGTTAATATTTACGTTAATGAATTTGAAAAGTATAAATTTGTTGAATGTTAACCCAAATAGCATTTATTACTAATTAAATTGCTTCAGAGTTGGTCGAAATGTATTTGTTTTACTAAAGAATTTGCTAAAAGTTGGTTAAATATTCATATTTTCATAAAGAATTAGTGAAATGTTACCGAAAAATCATGTATTTTTAACATGTATACATAAATTGACTATAGATTTGACAAATGTTAATCAATATGATCAATTGTTGTTAATCAATTGTTGGGTTATTAATTAACAAGTCGGTTAGTTTCTGACTCCTCATGTCCAATATTATTGCAATCGAATAACTAAAACCAAACAAAGAACACTATTCAGTTTTTATCACAATTAAAACTTGTCACTGTATTTGCATCTTTCATTCGAAATAATCTATAAGGTAGAATGCCTGTTGTGGAAAGATAATTTGTAATTTTCTTTAATTTCACTTAGATTTTATCTTTCGTTTTTCTCGTTCAAACTTACTGGCAATTCGCCTATATTATTTTTAAACAACCCCGATCAATATTATTTTTCAATTTTTTAATTAAGTTTTTTGCACTTTTGTTATTTCGATATTTTTGTTGATTTTATTTGTGTGTCCATTTTATTTTTGTGCTTTTATGTATTACCCCACCAATATAGTTTCCTTAAACATTTAAAAAAATTAATTAATAAATTAGTATTTTAATATTTTATTAGTACATTATTCTAGACTTTTTTAAAAATAAATTGATTGCGGTGTTGGTATTAATACTTGTCTTTTCCTTTAGAACAGAAGCCGGAGTTTCATAACTATACCCATATAGAATAATTAATATTTTTTTAAAGAAATTTTAGAATCTCCCACAAAAGAATTCACCACAATGTCCGTTTGGAAATCGTATTTGCTTTTTTGAACCTGGCAACTCCAGATTAATCCTTTTAAATTGGTTTCTTTCTTCACTAATTTTCATTTCGGTGGAACAATATAAACTCAGGTGTATAGATTTGATCAAATTTTTATGCATAAAAAACTGGATTGTTTTTTTCATTATCTGTCAAAATTACACCGAGATCAAGCCAATTCATTTAGGGTGTTACAAATACTAATTTATTAATTTATTTTTTTTAAGTCTAGAGTAATCTTCTACACAATAGCCAGAAAATGATAATTTATTTGAAAAAAAAAAAAATATATTTCACTCTCTTAATTTCAACATCTTCTAGATATGATTACGTTATCTCTTTAATCCAAAGTTAATGAATAGATAAGAATTTATATTGAAATAAAGAAATAACACTAGATTTGACATAACAATATTTTTTAAATTAACCCACTTTCTGTGATCGGATTGATCTGGAATTTTGATAGCATGTAGTAGCCTCGACAATGAATCTACTTGCCAAATTTCAGTTCGATCCTGATCACGGAAAGTAGGTTAATTTGGCCTCACGAAATTTGTGAGGCACCTACAAACATCAGCGAATTTAATATAGAGAGAATAAAAATACTTAGAAACAGAATATAAAGAATATTATTTAAAGAAATTTGTTGAATGTTAACCCAAATAGCATTGTATTACTAATTAAATTGCTTCAAAGTTGGTCGAAATGTATTTGTTTTACTAAAGAATTTGCTAAAAGTTGGTCAAATATTCATATTTTCATAAAGAATTAGTGAAATGTTACCGAAAAATCATCAATAAAAAAAATCAATAAATATTTTTTGTCATTTTTGTATAGTTTTATTTTAACATACTCTTTTTATAGAATAAACCAATTTGTCAATGCAAAGAAAATTCAAAGAAAATAAATATATAAATTCAAAAATAAATATTTAACTTTAATTATATTTTTTTCTATTAGAATTGTTGTATTGAATCAACAAGAAATGGGTTTGGAGATGAACCTTTTAGTGATCAAAAAACATCGTCAGAAGCAAGTTCCTCATTTCCCATCAACCAATTCAAGACATTGGATTGCGGGCAACTTCAGATTCAAGACAGTCAAAAAGCTGAGAAAAGGAAAGTCCGTAATCGCGTAACTTTTGTTGTAGAAGATTTAAAGCAATTAGAAGAATGGTTTAAAGAAAATCCCCGTCCTTCGAGGGAAAAATTTCAGCACTATGCCATCGAATTAAATAGACGACATCAGAATAATCACAGCAAAGCTAAACGGACTCTTCATGCTAGGAATATAGTATATTGGTATATATGTACTATTTATTGCCAATTACTATTATTGATAGGTTCAAAAATGCTCGAGCAGCTTATAAACGTATGACTGTGATTAGTCCTTTTGCAACCGGAGATCAGAAAATTTCAAAGTTACCACAGGCTAGATCCGCTGATCCAAATTCAATAGGTATATCTTAATTGACTGTTACTTTCATCTGAACATGATCACAAAGATAATCCAGAAAGCTCCAACGATCATAATATAAATTTTAAGCAAGAAAGTATAGATCACCCTACAAGTGATTCAGAGTACACTCCTAGAAAATCTGTCGATTCAGAAGCGTCAATGGAAAATGTATTTTTACAGCAAGAATCAGGAAGTTTAACGGATATTAAAGAGTCTACGAGTGCAAACTCGGATTCAGAACATCAAGATGACATTCCAAATCCTCTTACAGATTCAGAAACGATGCTGAGTAATTTTGATATTTTCTCACGTTATTCTTTTGAAAATTTTGATTCTTTCAGCCGACTTTAGAACCAAAATTAATTCTTTAGAAGATAATAATTATCGAATTAAAGACTCAAAAATATGCAAATCATCTTTGACATTTAGAGGTGGAAAGAGACGAGCCAGAATATTTTTGGATCCTACTACCGAAGTTAATAAACTTGAACAATGGTTTCAAGTTGAAAAGTATCCGGATATTATACAAATTGAAAATTATACAAATATTTTAAATATGAGCCCTTATCGACAAAATCATTTTCGAAAATTGGTTCCAGAAAATGTCACACTTTGGTTTAAAAACAGAAGAGCGAGGTTGAAAAGATGTAGTAATGTTACGACGCAAATAAGCAATTGAAAGCAAAATTGTAGATACTTGAAATTGTAGAAAATCATGTACAAATATAAATATTTACTCTTTATATTTATCTTTAAACTATTTAACAAAATGAAATAAATACGCTTTAAAGTTTTGCATGAAAGGTAAAATATGAGGTGGTTGTGAGTGGGAAGGTTAGTTCTCCAATTTGTTCATTCTCATACAAATAATTTATAAATTAATTAATTACAAGTGAAAATTATGGAAATAATTAATTATTGATGAGATAAGTGGATAAGTAGAAAACGAAACGAGGGCACCAATAGGGGCCTAATTAACAAAGTGATAAATTAATTAAAAATATACCTAAAAATATTCATTAACCCTCGCATTTTTTGAGCAAGCAAAACTATTAAGCAGTGGTAAAAGCTGTTATAAATCAAAATGTTGAGATGAAATTTTTTAATGTTTATTTCATTTCTTTAGGTAGACTAGAAAGCATAAATCATCAATATTGTGATGAACAATAACAAACAAAAATTATCTTATATAAACAAAAAAGGAAATAGAGAAAATGTCAACAAAAGTTTGAAGAAAAGTTGAAAGTTACGACTGGTAACTTACGAGTAATAAAGAATTATGAAAAATAATTATAAATACAAAATAAACTTTAATTTGATATTGATATTAAAGAAACATAATAATAAATTTGGGTAGACCTCCAATAAATTAGGTTTGAAGAAATTCTTTTTGGAATTAGTTATCCTATTGTATTAAGATACTACATGCAAATTTGGTAATGAACCCGTTATCTCCCAAATTATCTCACAAATATATGTAGCTGTCCTGGACACTGGTAGATAATGGGCTAATGTAAATTTTTAATGAATACAATCTAAAATGTCCTAAAATAAAAGATGATTTCCTTATATACCAGATCTTAAAAGGAATGAATAAATCAAAAAAAAGAATAATTCAGACATGACACAAAAAAGATATTGATATACAAATTTGATGGAGTTCCAATAAAAAATCATGAAATGATCAATATTATTTATTAAAAGAATTTAACAATAATTAAGGATATGTACAATTTTATGTTCTGGATGACAAAATGCTTATAATCGCTATTCAAACTGCTTTCAAAAGGGTAATATTCTGTAAGCATTTGGATCTCAAGCAGGATTTCAATGCTTAAGAGTCAGAGTTGGATAAGAAAGTTAGATGATTTACAGGCAACCCTATAGCAGATATATAGCAGAACATCTTCAGAGTTAAATTTTATTTATTTTATTTAATATATTTCGTTATATCCCTGTTCGCTATACCACGTTCTAGGTTATAGCTCAAGTGATGTTTGCGATAAGTTCAAACACGTTCAAACAGGTCCGTGCGGCGTTAGTGAGTATCGCATTTTATTGTTACTGCGTAGTGATTAATTGTGAATGTTTTGAGTTCCTGGACGTATTTTGAATAGTGTTTAATTATTGTATTCATGATGAGTAAAAGAAAGCTTACAGTGCTAAAGAAAAGAGAGGGGTTTCGAAAGCAAACATAAGAAAAGAATACAGCATACCTGAAGGAACTGTAAGGGGTTGGATGACATAAGAGACGAAACTGAATTCATTTGTTGATTAGCTTGACCAAGATACTTGGATTACGCGAGAAAAACTTGGAAAAATCCAAATGTTAACGATTGCCTATATGCATGGTTTGTGCAAAAAAGAAGTGAATGCATTCCCGTATCTGGCACTGCTTGAAAGGCCCAGGCTGGAAAATTTTATGTAAGCTTAAAAGCAGAAGGAGATTTTAAGGTTTCTGACGGTTGGTTGTGGCGTTGTCAAAAACGACATGGCATCTTTCAAATTTGCATTTTTGGTGAAGCAAAGAGTAGTGATATTGAAGGAAATTTTAAGAAAAAAATAAGGTGTTTTTTTATTAAAATACATAATATGTGTATAGTTGGTGGGATTTTTCAGTATATAGCTCAAATCGTTCTGAGTAAATTTATTATGTTGGCACCGCACCATTCGTAATAACCCAGTTCACCTTATGAAACGAGTTTAGTTTCCCGCCAGACATGCGCGTTATATCAGGGGTTCACTGTATCTAAATGGAAACGAGCCTCTAAGTTGACTTAACCTAGGAGTGGAGCAGTATTCTTGTTCTCATCTCCAAACTTTCAAAATCTTTTGCATTTTCTTCAAAATTTCTTAACTAATTTCTCGAAAATCAATTAATTCCAATCTATAATCTTTCTTGGAATTTTTTAAATGATTATCCTCCAGTCATTTGTCTAATTTTCAGCGTCCTAACTTGAGGGACAGTAAAAATCATTTTCCTTCAATTCTTTATTTCCATTTATTTATTGACATTTATTTAAAAGGGGAATTAAAGATAATTTAAGATATTTTAGGACAAGAATACTTTAGAATCATTTAAGTGACAAAAGATAAGTTTAAGGACTAAAATGGTAAATTTAATGTAATTTAAGAATGATAATTTAAAGGGAAGGTTGATTTAAAGTCTTATTAGGGTCGAAAAGGTTAGTTAAGGGATAAAAAGTTATGCTTATGACTATTTCAAAGTCAAACTTTAAGATTATGATTGATTTAAGAGTCGTAAAGGTTTGTTAAGGGTTAAAAATAATAGTCGAGTAAAAATTGAGGATTATAGAAAAATATCAAATAAGTGCACAATAGAAGCTACTAACTACAATTAGAAAATGGGAAACAAATTATAATGAATATTTAATGGGTAAATACTTTTTTACCATTATTTTTTTCATTTTTGGCTGATAGAGCAGAGAAGTATTCTAAATTCCAAATTAAAATTAAAAATTTTTTGGTTTACGATAAGAAAACTGTAGAACAAAACAAGATAGAAATTTGTTTTTCCCAACAATTATATAATTATGTAATCAAAAGATTAAAAAGAATGTAAAATGGAAATTCAGAATACAAATTGCATATTAAATAAAACGTAATAAAATTATTGAATTATTAAAAATAATTAGATAATTAATTATTAATATTTTGAAATACCTATTTTTATCATCATTTAAAATTTAAATAGCGCGTTGTTTTTATACATCAGCTTAAATATTATTGAAAAATAATAAATTATCTGTTTATAAATTTTAATTTGTGCTCTAAGTCTTTTTGGAATTATTCAAAAAAATATAATTGTAAGATTTTTTAATTCTATATTAACATCAATTATTATTTATTATTTTTAGATTTTCCAAAAAATATTATAGATATTCTAGGATGTGTAGTATCAAGTCATTTGTGTTATTCATTCTGTTATTTGTCTCTCATTACTTTAATAATTTCAAGATTGTAAACGCGGAAACAATTAAGTACACAATTGGCGCTTTACTTAGTAATGAAAGTATGATTGAAGAATTTAAGCAATCTGTTAACGAAGCAAATAAAAAATTTGCGGATATGAAAATTAAATTTGAGGTCAGAGCTGAGGTAAAAATTTTAAACAAGTTTTTGTAATAAAACTGAATATTTTAGCTTATGGCCAAGCGAGCTCTGAAAGCAGCGGAACAAGTTTGTAAACTGATTAGCGACACAGATCAGAGAATGTTTAGTTTAATTGTAAGCCACCCTCCTTATAATCCAGACACACCGCCATTGAGCGCTTCTTTTACTTGCGCATTCTATAACATTCCAGTAATGGGAATTAGTGCTAGACAGTCGGCATTTAGTGATAAATATTCTCATTCGAGTTTCTGAGAACTGTGCCTCCTTACAGTGAAGAAGCACGCGTCTGGACCGAATTGATCCGAGAGTTTCGATGGCGTGAAATCAGTCTCGTCTATTCAGATGATCAGGAAGGTAAAACGTTACTGTCGAGATTAGAACGGGAATCAGATGACAATAAACATTTCCGAATTACCCGAACAGTTCATTTCCCGGCCGACGAAGACGATGATGTGAAAAGCAATTTCACAGATTTGTTGAAGCCAATCAGAGCTGAACAGACCCGCGCAATCGTTCTGTATGCCAAACAAGAATTTGCCGAACGAATTCTAAAGGCGGCTAGGCAACTGGATATGCTAGGCAAAGAATGGGCCTGGATTGTAACTGAGCAAATTTTAAAGATGCCGAAATTACCCCAAGGTCAGTTGTAATAAAATCAATACTAGAAATTTTCAAATTTTAATATTATATATTTCATATTACATAATAATTCTTTATTTATGTGATACTTCTTATGATTTTATTATTATTATTATTATTATTATTATTATTATTATTATTATTATTTTTTTATCATTATTATTATTTAATAATATTATTAAAATTTAAAAATTTTTTTAATATTATTATTATTAATATTATTATTATTATTAATATTATTATTATTATTAATATTATTATTATTATTATTATTATTATTATTATTATTATTATTATTATTATTATTATTATTATTATTATTATTATTATTATTATTATTATTTTTATCATTATTTTTTTATCATTATTATTATTTAATAATATTATTAAAATTTAAAAATTTTTTTAATATTATTATTATTAATATTATTATTATTATTAATATTATTATTATTATTATTATTATTATTATTATTATTATTATTATTATTATTATTATTATTATTATTATTATTATTATTATTTAAAACAATAAAATGATAATTTAAGCCTTTTGCTGCAAATAATGTATTTAATGAAAGAATTTTCGACTATACGATAGTCCTTGTCAATCTTATATTATTATTATTATTATTATTTTTTATCATTATTATTATTTAATAATATTATTAAAAATTTTTTTAATATTATTATTATTATTATTATTATTGAATAAATAGTTAAACATACATGGCAATGATTTAATTATAAGATAACGCCAATCAAACATTTTTTTCACGATTAATTTCGACAGTTTTCCTGTCATCATCAGGTGGGATATAATACTCATTAAATAAAGGATTTTAAACAAATTTAATTATATATAAAAATTTTTTTTTTATAAAAATATTATTTTTTAAAAACTTTAACATTTAAAATTTAATTTAATAATTTAAAAATTTAAAAATTTTTTATCAATTATTTAATTTAACACAACAATCAATACATACAATGCACAAAAGCTTATTTAAAAACACTCAACACACAAGTATTTACAGCATTCTGCACATTAATTTTCGGATTCAATGATTTTATCAACAACGCCTCACAAATCACACGTTCCCAATAATTATCGAAGTTTTTTAATAAAATTTTAAAATCAGACATACCTAATTTAATCTTACAGCCCTTATTGTGCTCACCAATATGGGTCAAAGACTTCGGTCTACAATGTTCTCGAGCTCGAATACAGAGATGACGGGAAGTCTCTCCAATGTATGTGGCATTACACCCATTACATGTAAACTGATAAACGAGATCGGAACATAATTCAACCGGAGTCTTTGACTTATTAATAAACATATTGCGTACTTTCCATGAAGTTGACACTATCCTATAGTTTAAATTCCCTAACTGCTTTCTTATCTTCACTTTATAATCCTTAAAACCTTCTGAGTACGGCAATACTAACACAAATTTAGGCTCATCATCCTTGCTCACACTATTTAATTTATTTAACTCATCAGACTCACACACCTCAACAAAATCACACCCAAATTTTCTCAAACATGGATCCTTAGGATTTTTAATAAATTTGTTATTATTATTACTATTATTATTATTATTATTATTATTATTTTTTTTATCATTATTATTATTTAATATTATTAAAATTTTTTAAAAATTTTTTAATATTATTATTATTATTATTATTATTATTATTATTATCTTCATTGATTTGTTTCAAAAGTTGTAAAAAACTGTTATTGCAGACTATAAAATTATTTAAATTCAATAAAGATTTCCCTGAGTCTCTCAATATGCATAAAATATATTTAGATAGAGTAGCAGCACTAAACTTCATTTAAAAAAATATTATTTTATTTTACCAATTTTTCTATGAATATTAAAATTATTAAGTTAAGATAAATAAAATTATCTCCCGAAAAGGAAAATTGTGCGCATGTCTTATTACTAGCCTGACAGAAAAATCTTTTCTTTTTGTCTTAGTAAAACAAGAATTCTACGTCTAGGAGGATTGGCTTTTCCGCTCCCTATTGTGTTGTAGTTATCTCACATGAGATGTATGATTTGATCCATATTGATACCAATGTTAAATTCTAGTTATTTTTATTAGTTTTTTAATGTATTTCAACATACTTCCTTGTCAGTGTAAGAAATACAAGTTTATCTCTCAAATTGCGATTTCCTATCCGTTGACCAATGACAAATGACACATCGAGAATCATTTCATACCAAATATATCGAAATCTGCTCGAGTTATTCGAGTTTTATTGATCAAGAACGATTTTGTATCATGCCTTAGTCCTTAACTGCAAATATTCATTCACTATATACCGATCCTTTAGAAAGAAAGAAATTGCTCATTATTTAAAGTCGTTGTGCATTAGAAAAGATCAACAGGCCCATAAATATCACCTTTAGTCGCTGTAAATTAAATTTCAAAACCATTAATACGCATAATTTAACGGAATATGAAAAATGAACATTAACTGGAATTTTATAATGACTATTAGTATGACACTATTCTGCTTTATATATACCATTGAAAGACGTTTTAGTACTTTAGAATATGTAAAAATATGCTTGAAATCAACTTCCTCATAAACATTAACTAAATTGATGTATGATAAGTGTATTCACGAAGAAACTAGAAGAGGTAAAGAAGGGGAAAAATATCATTAACAGGATTGCAAGCAGTAGAAGGATACGTCATTAATAAAATCATTATAACTGTTTTCACAAATTTATCGAATATTATTATATAAATTTTATCGTAAATAACCATTGAGCTGAATTTCATTCATTCATTTAGCTTGTGACCTTCTTGACATGAGTTTTGTTGGAAAACGAAAATTAATTACATGTCTGACATGCCCGCCTTTTATCGAGAAATTTATCGCTTATATCTATTATTAAATCCAAATCAGTTTCATTATCTATTAACTCGATTAATTCCACCCAGGTTTATATGAGAAGCATTTGAAATCTTCATTGGTAAATTTTCAAATCTTGATATTCTTCTTCTGGACTAAACAATGAACTAGAACCATTGTTACTGCAGATATCTAATGTTTTAATTGTTGAAGTCGAGTTTGTTTGGAAATTGTAGAAAAGTATATTAATGTCAGTTATTTGACAAATAATTTCTTAATCAATTCCTTCAGATTCTTTTTCTTTTTTCCTTTTCTTTTCAATATCTTTTTTTCTTAAAAGTCTTTTTCAATTTTAAACAATATATAATATGTCTTTATTAACAAACACATTTTGACAATATGATTCAATTTTTTAATTCGCTACACAAAACCGTACTTAGAACAGAATCAACATTCCTTATCTACATTGACTATTTAACTATTTTAAATTTGGAGTCCCATTACTCGTGGTTGGTTGCATAATTACAATGAAGTACAGGGGTTCCAAAGATGCAATTATCAGACAAAATAAATTGTAAATATACATACAATTAACACTTTGGGAACCTCCGGTTTAGATAATTAGCGAACGTTCGTAAATTATGTAACGCTATGAATCGACTTTTTTGGCCCCCTCCTCCCCTTGTAACAAATCATAGCAAATTCTGAATCCCCCTGTCGCGTAACGTTTTTTTTGATAAAATAATTTTTTTTTAAATCAAGTTTAACTTATTTTAATTTTATTTGTTCTCATCCTTTTTCAATATTTTATCTAACGTCAAAATTATTCATTCTCCCATGGGCGCTGAAAATGGTTATCTAAGCTATTACTGGAATATTTCCTTCCTCGACTGATTGTAAGATTATCGCATTGGCTAAGTCCAAATAATTTTTCCCCATTAAATTTGACATCTAATAAACTCTAAATTTTTAATTTTAAAAGGATTAACTATGAATACATATGAGGATATCTCTGATGCTGACTCAACTTTTAACTCCATTGAGAGTGTATTTAATAAAAATAAAAAGAGAAAAAGGGCTAAAGTTTCCTCAGCTCATGGATTTAGCAGAATGAGCTCCAATGATATATTTTCTGCAATAGTTAATGAAGAATTACAAAAACCAGATTATAGTAATTTGAGAAATTGCTATCATAACATTAAAAGGTTCTAATCTAAATGTATGATGAGACAAGATATTTTAGAATAAATAAGAAGTTTTTGTCCATGTTAAAATAAATGTCTTGTTATAAAATCTTAAAAATTGTTATTATAATAAATAAGAGAAAAATCATTTAATTAAATTTAAAATAACATTAAAAGTTACCGTTAATATTAAAATTAAGTCAAAGAGTAATTGACTGGATTTTATTAAATGTTACTTTAGCCATTATCAATTGTGTTTTAGTACAGTGTTTCCCAACCATTTTTTGTCTTATCCCACCTAATATATACATATATATAATTTTTAATATTCACACTAAATTATTCACAGAATGAAGTCTATATGACAACTTGTTCAGGACATAGGGCTTAAGTTTTAGGAAGAAATCATTAGGATATTGTAAGAAAAAAGTAAATTTTCGAAATATAAACTAGAGAGCTGAAATTGAAGTACAAAATAATTTTAATGAAAAGATTTTATACTACGCTTAATTCTATCAAATTGTCTCCGGTGGGACGTGGGACCCCACGTTGGGAAACACTGGTATAGTAGAAGAAAATAATGAGAAAAAAAACTTTCGACGCATTCATCATCCAATAAATCGTTGATTTCTTTAAGGATTGATTGGATTACAATTAGCGCATGCATCTGAAAATGATCATATAAAAGATGCTGTCTCAGTTGTAACGCAAGGCATTACATTGGCCTATATTGCAAATCGGGTGGTCATGTCAACAATTCAAGCACCGGCGAATTGTTCTGTGAATCCGTATAAAGTTGAAACGAAAAAAGGTCGTTATGGCCAAAGTTATTCATGGTTAGAAGTGGGAAAAACCATTTATAAGTATTGATATTATTGGTGTAATTGACTACGAGGTCACAATTCAATATTGTCCACCTAGATCCATGATTGGAGTCAAAATCAGCGACGGCCGAACGGGTAAAATCAAATTCGATGAAAAGGGTGATCGAGTCATGCCGGTTTATGACATCGTCAATGTTCATGGATCACCGGATTACGTGAATTTGGTAAAAGTTGGTACATATGGAACAAAACGTGTAAGATAATTTTTATCTTTTTAAATATTAATTTCCAATAATAGTAATAATAATATAAAATGGTGATTTCTTGGTAGCAGCATTTATTATTTAAAACAATAAAATGATAATTTAAGCTTTTTGCTGCAAATAGTGTATTTAATGAAAAAATTTCGACTATAAGATAGTCCTTAAGGACAAGGATTGACAAGAACTATCTTATAGTCGAAAATTTTTTCATTAAATACATTATTTGCAGCTAAAGGCTTAAATTATCATTTTATTGTTTTAAATAATAATAATAATAATAATAATAATAATAATAATAATAATATAATAATAATAATAATAATAATAATAATAATAATAATAATAATAAAATATGAAATAAAATCTAATAATTATATATATAATATATATATAATTTGATTTATCATTCAATACAAGAGAAATAACAATTAAATTAAAATAATATCTTCAACAGTGAAATAAAATCTTTGAACAGGAGAAAAACTTTATTAAAAACCATAATTTTTTACTATTTTGCAATTTTAGGGATTTTTCAGAGATTTTAAAACATTGAAAAGTGTGATAATTATATTGAACTACTTCTAAGGTAGATTGAAATGGGCTATTTCATATTCGCAAATTTTCATTTAAAAAAATTTTAAATTTGCACCATGTGTTTTATTAATGTTGTCTAATGAATTTGAAGGAGTTTATTAAGAAATTATTTGTCAAATAACTGACATTAATACACTTTTCCACAATTTCCAAACAAACTCGACTTCAACAAAAAAAGCATTAGATATCTGCAGTAACAATGGTTCTAGTTCGTTGTTTAGTCCAGAAGAAGAATATCAAGATTTGAAAATTTATCAATGAAGATTTCTAATGCTTCTCATCAGTGGCGGATTTAGATTTTGGTGCGTGGGGGGGGGCGAGGAAAATTTTCAGGGGGCGTCACAAATTATGAAGATGGTACTACTTATTTTCGCGAGTATTGAGTGAATACTAATATTATTATAAAGCGTTACAAGTGTATCCAAGACAGTGAAATACGTTTCACATTTGAAGCGTGTAGTTGGATCATCAACCCTTTCATCTCTGTTAAGTTCACCTGCCATGCGTTTCTTTTTGCAACTCGCTTTTCTTTAAATTCTGTTTCAACATCTAGTAAGGAACAATTTTTGATAATAAATGATTTTACAGCAACATTTAGACTTTCAAAAGCTTTATCACTTCTCATATCAGCAAACTTATTTCTGGAAACATAAATCAATTGTTTTGCAAACGCAATGTCAATGTCCTTTCGTTGCAAATAGTTTGATAACACAAAGATATTATCTAACAGCTTTTGTAGAAATAGCATTAGAAAAACAAAAGAATATTTTGTTATCAAAATAGATAGTCCCATAGCTTCTGCTCTGACACTTCCTTTGTGTTCTTTTGATTCCCCAAAATTCATATCTTCTAGAGTAGATATAATAGCGGAGAATGATCCAACAACTGCATCAACTGCATGCTTTCGGCTTGCCCATCTTGTATCAGAAAGTCGTTTTAGAGTATCTACTGTCGATTCATATCGAGACTTCTGATGTTCTTCGAGAATATGTAGTCGTGGAAGACTTGATGTAAGGAAAGTATACAACTTTTCTGTTGTACCAAAAAACAACTGAACATCACTGTTAAGAGACATTGCTTCAATAGTCACCAAATTCAATGCATGAGAACAACAGTGAACAAAGATGGCATTTGGTGAAAGTGTCTTTATCTTAGTTTGAAGACCATTTTTAATCCCAGACATCACAGAGGCACCATCATATGCCTGTCCTCTACAAAGTGTAATGTCAATGTTTCGCTCTTGTAACTCTGTTAATAATATATTAGGAAATGCTGCAGCATTACTGTTTTCCAACGTGTAGAAGCCTATAAATCGTTCAACAACTTGTCCTGATTTTAACACTAATCTTAAAGAAACTGACATCTGATCAACTCTGGATATATCAATTGTTGAATCAACAATTAGAGAAAAGAATTGTGCAGACCTAACTTCATTATCAATATTTGCGGATAATTCTAAGGCAAGTGATTGAATTAGGTCATTTTGTACATCATGACATAAATAAAATTCATTTTTCTTTTCAAACTTTAGATGATTGTCCAAAGTGGAATCATATTTAGCCAATAAAAATAGCAATTCACGAAAATTTCCAGTATTACTACACCTGTCAGAGCCAGAATGTTCTCTGTGTCCTTTAAATGGCAAACCTTGTTTTGCTAAAAACAACGTTGCATCTACCATTAGTTTCAAAACTTCTCTATTTTTTTCCACCTGATAACGCTCCTGACTAATCAAACCAGATATCACAGTTTTATCATTTGAAATGCGATATTTAGCCAGCAAATATCGACATATTGCACTTTGATGTTGATTGGAAGTTTCATGTTTAACGATTTTTTCCATGCCTTTTTTCCAGTTATAAACTCCAGAATTTGGGTCGGACCATTCCTTGCTATAATTTTCAGTTTTACAATCAGCGAATAACCAGCAAGCTTGGCAATGCATTTTTTTGATTGTTAGTGAATAGACAAGCCATTTCTTTCCTCCTTCATAATACCTTTTCCAAAAATTTTGTGTAACAAGAAATTTAAAACTTGCGCCCCAATTCATCTGTCGGAAATTGAAATGGTTCATTGAGTCCAGGTTGACATGGTCCCGATTTCAAACAATTTTCGTATCAGTTTCGAGCTTATGCTTGTATTAATGTAGAGTCCTGGATCTGTAGGAAAGTTGGATTGAGGAAGAAGTGGTTCTTGTAAAATATCTGAAGCAAGTTGTTTTTCCACTGTATCAAATTCTGAATCAATTGATTATGTTTCAAGTCCTAAGCAGGTAATGTTACCGTCTCAATATTCTCTGCACATGAATGTATAGCTGGGTGTTGTTCATCAACTACTTGCTCATCTTCAACAAGAACTTCAGATGATGTTTCTGTCTCAGCAGGCTCAGCACAGGAACTCGAATGCGTAGATGGGTGTTGATCATCAAATACATGCTCATTTTTAGTAGAAACTTCAGTTGATTGAACTACTGGCAGTTTAGACTGTTTAGTTATAAATGATGTTAACTTAATATATTTGCTAGCATATGCCTTGAGACTGGCTTCCTTTGCCAATTTACGCCTAGATGATCCACTTAATTTGGTAATTGCTTTGCTTTTATTAGTATCGCCAGCTGACTCAGCCATGGCTATAATTTAAATTTTATTTTAATTCAATATTGAATATTATTTTAATATTTCAATAGTAACGCAATAATTTGTTTGTCAAAAAAGTTCAAATTGACAATAATTATTATGGTTAGATTTATGTAAAAACACTATACAAGCTTAAAAACTTCAAACAGTCGCTCTTCACTGGAGCTATGTAATATTATTAATATGATGCAGCATAACAGCTGAGTTGCTTAAATCCAGTTGAACTTTGTACACAGACAAATACTGTAATAAGAGAAAAAATTCATAAAATTATCTTGAGGGGGGCGCCAATTAGGATTCAATAGGGCGTGGAGGGGCGACACAAATTGAAGTTATTTTGAGGTGATTGTTATATTTTTTTTATTTGAAATTATGATAAATAAATAAATTTATTGAACCAGTGTTTTGTGTTCCTTATTTATATAGGAACCATTAAGTTGAGATTTGACAACCTCAACACTGACGTTCGCTGAATTTTGAAACTAAAATCTCTTCACCGCTTTGTATTCTTAAGCGTCGAGATTCTTTCATATTTCGATGCATAATTGCAAATTGCCCATTTCTTTGCAAAAAACATTTGGTTTCATTTTGATTAAACTTTTCGACAAGTTTAACACCGTCAATTCGATTTTGCAATCAGTGTAAGGAAATTTCGTCACACTTACTGGTCAGTTGAAATTGTTTCTTGAGAAGTTAATTATTTGGAAATTAAGTATAAGAAACTCGCAATTTGGTTACTTTCCGACTGCTAATACCAAATTGGAAATCGAAAATCAAATCGAAGGAACTTTTTGGAAACTCTCAAAATATTTTCTGAAATATTTTCCAATCTGAATGTTTTAGAATTCAAACGGGTCATCAATCCCTTCATCAAATGTCAATCCAACCATCGTGATTTCGAGGAAGAAAACTCTGTCGACTTGAAAATGATCTGATATCCAAAATACTTATAGGAAAGCGAAAGAATTGCTTTTACCATAACTTTCCGAGTGTTAGGGTCAGGATCTTGGCCTTAAAATTAGTTGATAGTAGTCATCATAACGTCACAAGCAATCAATGACGTGTGATGATGTAAATTAAAAAATTACCAAAATTATAAAAATTATGTAAAATGATGTCGTTAGGACGAAGGAAAAATCGTTTAATTTTAAATCAGTAATTTTATTGTAATTTTTTGTGGACCACCCATTTAGAAAATTATATACAGCAGAAATTATATGTATATTAGAAAGTAAAAACTGTTCGGAATTATCTTTCAGGAACTCTCCAGTTCGAATCGCATTCACAAATGGATTGGAAACATTTATTTGGGAAAATCCCTCGCGCAAATTTATCAATGCGAAAATTTAAGTAGTTATTGGAGTCAGATTAGTGTTAAGGTTGTTATCTTCACTTTTTGATCTTAACACGAATAAGGATTTTTAGTGATTAAATCAAAGAAACAAAAACGACATCAAATGGTTTATAAAGAAATGAGAGTTTGTTTGTCTTTATTGGGCCTCGCTTAAACGTAGTTTGCAACTAGAAAACAAGGTTTCCCATAAAAATATGTTTTTAGGACGACACCGCTGTACCCGAAAGTCTTTAGAGACTATCATTATCGAGGAATAAAACTAATACAAGAGTCAAAATTTTAATTGTTCACCAAATTAATAACAAAAAATATGAGTTTGAAGTTATCACAGAAATCTAACACGCCAAAAGAAATACTAGTTGTCAATTTGTCCGTTCTACTGTAAACCTTGTGAGGTTTCAAGTTGTTGGGGTCGATGCCCTTGTCGAAATCGCAAACACGCACAAGCACTCTTTAAAGAACCTTGGACGAACTTGTATGGGACCAGATGGGTAAAAGAAAAATATTTTAGCTGATGACAAGCCACCGCCCATCTTCAGCCCCTATTCCTTATTGATTTTTTACTGTAGACTAAAAAGGTTCGGTAGTACGTTATCCCTTCTGGCTTCCTCGCATATATGAAAACAATATATCATTTTAAATTTGTTGGGTGAGGATTGGAGTTTTGGGAGGACAATCACTGAAATCCCTAAAATGGTTTAAGAACATTTTTAGTTCCTAACTTTAACCTCTTGGGTGTGACATTAATCAACAAATAAAAATAAAAACAAAAGAATTAAAAATAACTAAATCAAGAAAAATTTATACTTAAAATTTATTTATATTCGCATATCAAAAAAAAATTAAAATATAAATAAAAGATTACAATTATTACATTATATATGATAAGAATTTTTTCGAAATATTTTTCATTAAAGTATTAATAAAACTTGTTATCGGATTTTCTTAATTTTTATTCATATTTATATATTTTAGTGCCTTCGGCCCCTTGAGGATTTAATCCTAACAGATGCACCACCGTAGACTATTTCCGCAAAACTGACACAACCACAAGACCTCACACTTAGTGGTTTGTAACAACATTTATGTTACTCAATGCCAATAAAGCTACCTGACCCCGGTCTTATTCCATGCAATATATTTATGAACTGTACAAAAAATATGACAATTTTAATAAAAATACTAACAAATCATTTATGTATTCGACTGACAAAGTTGTCCTTTAGATATAATTGGAATAAAGGTTTAATTCATTCGATTAAAAATAAATAAATGGTAAATTTTCGATTTAATATAATGAATCACAGACAGATACAGAAATCTAGTAAATTCTATCGCTGTTGCCAAAACTGGAGAGATTGAAAAATTCTGAAAAATTGATGTTTTAAAAACAATTTATAAAAATAAAACAACAACAATAATAAGAAGTGATTTATTTAAAATAAAATGCATCTAGAGCCATGACGTTTAGATTCAATTTCAAATTTTAAAAAAATATCTATTTTCAACATATAACAAAATAATTTTTCACTGGGCATAGAGTAGGAGCATCGACATGCTTACTGTACTCTGAAGACAAAAGGACTGAGGAAGTCAGAAGAACTGATTTATCAAAGGTGTTACCGCACTGCAATTAATAAAAATAAAATAAGAAAATAAATATTAATTTATTTATTTAAAATAAAAATGCATGTAAAACCATGTCGTATAGATTCAGTTTAAAATCAAAATATTTATCTTCTACATATGACTAAATTATCTTTCATCGCACATGGTTTAGGCGGATCGACATGTTCTCCAGCAAAGGCTGATCTGTAGGAAGTGTTTTTACAAAATTCTCCGCCAAAAGAAAGATTATCTTTCATCTTGAATGGCTTCGGTGCATCTAAATGTTCACCGGCATAATCCCCTCGATATGATGTAAGTTTACTAGGACAACCTTCGAAAGCAAGATTGTCTTTAAAGTGACAAGGTTTTGGTGCATCAAGATGTTCTCCTTGATAGTCGCCACGATATGAAGTAATCTTCGATGGGCATCCTTCAAATGCTAAATTATCCTTGAAATGATAAGGTTTTGGCGCGTCTAAATGCTCTCCTTGATAATCGCCTCGGTAAGATGTTATTTTACTCGGACAGCCTTCAAATGCTAGATTATCTTTAAAATGGCAAGGTTTAGGAGCATCCAGGTGTTCTCCCTGATAATCTCCGCGATATGAGGTGATCTTTGAAGGACATCCTTCAAATGCCAAATTATCTTTAAAATGACATGGCTTCGGTGCATCTAGATGTTCTCCTTGGTAATCACCTCGATATGAAGTAATTTTAGATGGGCACCCTTCAAAGGCGAGATTGTCTTTGAAATGGCATGGTTTTGGAGCATCTAGATGTTCTCCCTGATAATCTCCGCGATATGAGGTGATCTTTGAAGGACATCCTTCAAATGCCAAATTGTCTTTGAAATGACATGGCTTTGGAGCATCTAAGTGTTCACCCTGATAGTCACCACGATATGAAGTAATTTTAGACGGGCATCCTTCAAATGCTAAATTATCTTTAAAATGACATGGCTTCGGTGCATCTAGATGTTCTCCTTGGTAATCACCTCGATATGAAGTAATTTTAGATGGACATCCTTCAAAGGCGAGATTGTCTTTGAAATGGCATGGTTTTGGAGCATCTAGATGTTCTCCCTGATAATCTCCGCGATATGAGGTGATCTTTGAAGGACATCCTTCAAATGCTAAATTATCTTTAAAATGACAGGGCTTCGGAGCGTCAAGATGCTCGCCTTGGTAATCACCTCTATAAGAAGTAATTTTAGATGGGCATCCTTCAAATGCTAAATTGTCTTTGAAATGACATGGCTTTGGAGCATCTAAGTGTTCACCCTGATAGTCACCACGATATGAAGTAATTTTAGATGGGCATCCTTCAAATGCTAAATTATCTTTAAAATGACATGGCTTCGGTGCATCTAGATGTTCTCCTTGGTAATCACCTCGATATGAAGTAATTTTAGATGGACATCCTTCAAAGGCGAGATTGTCTTTGAAATGGCATGGTTTTGGAGCATCTAGATGTTCTCCCTGATAATCTCCGCGATATGAGGTGATCTTTGAAGGACATCCTTCAAATGCTAAATTATCTTTAAAATGACAGGGCTTCGGAGCGTCAAGATGCTCGCCTTGGTAATCACCTCTATAAGAAGTAATTTTAGATGGGCATCCTTCAAATGCTAAATTGTCTTTGAAATGACATGGCTTTGGAGCATCTAAGTGTTCACCCTGATAGTCACCACGATATGAAGTAATTTTAGATGGGCATCCTTCAAATGCTAAATTGTCTTTAAAATGACATGGCTTCGGTGCATCTAGATGTTCTCCTGGTAATCACCTCGATATGAAGTAATTTTAGATGGACATCCTTCAAAGGCGAGATTGTCTTTGAAATGGCATGGTTTTGGAGCATCTAGATGTTCTCCCTGATAATCTCCGCGATATGAGGTGATCTTTGAAGGACATCCTTCAAATGCTAAATTATCTTTAAAATGACAGGGCTTCGGAGCGTCAAGATGCTCGCCTTGGTAATCACCTCTATAAGAAGTAATTTTAGATGGGCATCCTTCAAATGCTAAATTATCTTTGAAATGACATGGTTTAGGCGCATCTAAATGTTCTCCTTGGTAATCTCCTCTATATGATGTTATTTTACTTGGACAGCCTTCAAATGCTAGATTATCTTTAAAATGACAAGGTTTAGGAGCATCCAGGTGTTCACCTTGATAATCTCCTCTATAAGAAGTAATTTTAGATGGGCATCCTTCAAATGCTAAATTATCTTTGAAATGACAAGGTTTTGGAGCATCAAGATGTTCACCTTGATAATCTCCTCTATATGACGTTATTTTACTCGGACAACCCTCAAAAGCTAAATTATCTTTAAAATGGCAAGGTTTAGGAGCATCTAAATGCTCACCTTGGTAATCTCCTCGATATGATGTTATCTTACTTGGGCAACCTTCAAATGCAAGGTTGTCCTTAAAGTGGCATGGTTTAGGGGCGTCTAAATGTTCTCCCTGATAATCTCCTCTATATGATGTAATTTTACTGGGACGACCCTCAAAAGCCAAATTATCTTTAAAATGGCAAGGTTTAGGAGCATCTAGATGCTCACCTTGGTAATCTCCTCTATATGATGTTATCTTACTTGGGCAACCTTCAAATGCAAGGTTGTCCTTAAAGTGGCATGGTTTAGGGGCGTCTAAATGTTCTCCCTGATAATCTCCTCTATATGATGTAATTTTACTGGGACAACCCTCAAAAGCCAAATTATCTTTAAAATGGCAAGGTTTAGGAGCATCTAGATGCTCACCTTGGTAATCTCCTCTATATGATGTTATCTTACTTGGGCAACCTTCAAATGCAAGGTTGTCCTTAAAGTGGCATGGTTTAGGGGCGTCTAAATGTTCTCCCTGATAATCTCCTCTATATGATGTAATTTTTACTGGGACAACCCTCAAAAGCCAAATTATCTTTAAAATGGCAAGGTTTAGGAGCATCTAGATGCTCACCTTGGTAATCTCCTCTATATGATGTTATCTTACTTGGGCAACCTTCAAATGCAAGGTTGTCCTTAAAGTGGCATGGTTTAGGGGCGTCTAAATGTTCTCCCTGATAATCTCCTCTATATGATGTAATTTTACTGGGACAACCCTCAAAAGCCAAATTATCTTTAAAATGGCAAGGTTTAGGAGCATCTAGATGCTCACCTTGGTAATCTCCGCGATATGATGTTATCTTACTTGGACACCCTTCAAACGCAAGATTATCTTTGAAGTGACAAGGTTTCGGTGCATCCAAATGCTCGCCTTGGTAATCTCCTCGATATGAAGTAATTTTCGATGGGCATCCTTCGAATGCTAAGTTGTCTTTGAAATGGCACGGTTTCGGTGCATCCAAATGCTCTCCTTGATAGTCACCACGATATGATGTAATCTTTGAGGGACATCCTTCAAATGCAAGATTGTCTTTGAAATGACATGGCTTGGGAGCGTCTAGATGTTCTCCTTGATAATCTCCGCGATATGAAGTAATTTTCGATGGGCATCCTTCGAATGCTAAGTTGTCTTTGAAATGGCACGGTTTCGGTGCATCCAAGTGCTCTCCCTGATAGTCACCACGATATGATGTAATCTTTGAAGGACATCCTTCGAAAGCTAAATTGTCTTTGAAATGACATGGTTTTGGAGCATCCAAGTGCTCTCCCTGATAGTCACCACGATATGATGTAATCTTTGAAGGACATCCTTCGAAAGCTAAATTGTCTTTGAAATGACATGGTTTTGGAGCATCCAAGTGCTCTCCCTGATAGTCACCACGATATGATGTAATCTTTGAAGGACATCCTTCGAAAGCTAAATTGTCTTTGAAATGACATGGTTTTGGAGCATCCAAGTGCTCTCCCTGATAGTCACCACGATATGATGTAATCTTTGAAGGACATCCTTCGAAAGCTAAATTGTCTTTGAAATGGCATGGCTTTGGAGCATCCAAGTGTTCTCCCTGATAGTCACCACGATATGATGTAATCTTTGAGGGACATCCTTCAAAAGCTAAGTTGTCTTTGAAATGACAAGGTTTCGGAGCATCCAAATGTTCACCCTGATAATCTCCTCGATATGATGTAATTTTTGAAGGACATCCTTCGAACGCTAAATTGTCTTTGAAATGACAAGGCTTTGGAGCATCCAAGTGCTCTCCCTGATAGTCACCACGATATGATGTAATCTTTGAAGGACATCCTTCGAAAGCTAAATTGTCTTTGAAATGGCATGGCTTTGGAGCATCCAAGTGCTCTCCCTGATAGTCACCACGATATGATGTAATCTTTGAGGGACATCCTTCAAATGCTAAGTTGTCTTTGAAATGGCATGGCTTTGGAGCATCCAAGTGCTCTCCCTGATAGTCACCACGATATGATGTAATCTTTGAAGGACATCCTTCGAAAGCTAAATTGTCTTTGAAATGGCATGGCTTTGGAGCATCCAAGTGCTCTCCCTGATAGTCACCACGATATGATGTAATCTTTGAGGGACATCCTTCAAATGCTAAGTTGTCTTTGAAATGACATGGCTTTGGAGCATCCAAGTGCTCTCCCTGATAGTCACCACGATATGATGTAATCTTTGAAGGACATCCTTCGAAAGCTAAATTGTCTTTGAAATGGCATGGCTTTGGAGCATCCAAGTGTTCTCCCTGATAGTCACCACGATATGATGTAATCTTTGAAGGACATCCTTCGAAAGCTAAATTGTCTTTGAAATGACATGGCTTTGGAGCATCCAAGTGCTCTCCCTGATAGTCACCACGATATGATGTAATCTTTGAAGGACATCCTTCGAAAGCTAAATTGTCTTTGAAATGACATGGTTTTGGAGCATCCAAGTGCTCTCCCTGATAGTCACCACGATATGATGTAATCTTTGAGGGGCATCCTTCAAATGCTAAGTTGTCTTTGAAATGACATGGCTTTGGAGCATCCAAGTGCTCTCCCTGATAGTCACCACGATATGATGTAATCTTTGAAGGACATCCTTCGAAAGCTAAATTGTCTTTGAAATGGCATGGCTTTGGAGCATCCAAGTGCTCTCCCTGATAGTCTCCACGATATGAAGTAATTTTCGATGGGCATCCTTCGAATGCTAAGTTGTCTTTGAAATGGCACGGTTTCGGTGCATCCAAATGCTCTCCTTGATAATCTCCTCTATATGATGTAATCTTTGAGGGGCATCCTTCAAATGCAAGATTGTCTTTGAAGTGACATGGCTTGGGAGCATCTAAATGTTCACCTTGATAATCTCCACGATATGAAGTAATTTTCGATGGGCATCCTTCAAATGCTAAGTTGTCTTTGAAATGGCACGGTTTCGGTGCATCCAAATGCTCTCCTTGATAATCTCCTCGATATGATGTAATCTTTGAAGGGCATCCTTCAAATGCAAGATTGTCTTTGAAGTGACATGGCTTTGGAGCATCTAAGTGCTCTCCTTGATAATCTGCTCTATATCCACTGCATCGGAAGTTTTCACCACTACATGGTCCACATAGTTCACAACAAGCCATGCCTATCTTTTCAGTATTGATAATTTAACTTTTAATTTATGTAGTGATTGATTTTTTAATTAATTTAAATAAACAAAGTTTTCTTTAAATTGTTCATTTGGCTTTCTTAAGCTTCTTAAGACAGATGTTATCTAGATTTTTTGATTTATTAAAAGTAATATATTTTTATCTCTTAACCTCTCATACAATTTTCTCTTACTTTTCAATTTATGAGTTTTTATTTTTTCATAATTTCAATTCTGAACTTTATTTTAACGCTTTAAAACGTTTTTCATTTATAATTTGGCCTACGAATTTACAACTATGAATCATATCAAAACGCGTAACACTAAACTGTCCCGGATGTGGAATTCAAGTGTTACACACTTCACTGGACCTTGAGACTACATCTCGCGAGACCAAATGCGGAAACTCTTTTGAATCTCCCACATCACGACCTCACAATACGTCATCTCAATATCAAAAAGAAAACATAAAAATTTAGTCGTAGATAATTTTTGGGACCTGCAAGTAACGAAATCATAAATGTGCAAAATATCAAATACCAAATCATAATACAGAGGAAAAATGAACGTAAATCTTATAATCGAAAAATTAATATTTTATCCTAACAAAATTACAATGAATAATGAAAAAAGTTTTATAAAAATTACAAGCAAGCAAAATTTTCCAATCGATGGTAAAGTTCAGTTAAAAATGAAATTAATAGTAAATTTGAAAATATTTTGATATAGAAATGTGGTAATGTTTTGCCAAGACGTCAGCCTTGTATAGGTTTTTGTTGGTTTGTTCAACTAATCAGGATTGATAACGCATACCCGTTTCGTTTAATTTAATTTTTATATTTCAATTCAAATTCCAATCAATTTGATTAGTCCATTTTATTTTTTTAATTGTCGGTTTTTTGCTTTTATTTTCTTATTTTTTCTATTTTCCAGATTTTCTATTTTCCTGATTGATTGACCACAAACATGCTAAAGAATGTGGTCAAGAAAATGAAGAAAGTGAACAAGAAGAAGAAAATTGGGATGATTTTAATTACATTGATATATTTGGTTCTGAAGAAGTTGCAACATGCTCAATTTCATCATATATCTCATCCAAACAATTTCATCCAACAATTTCATCCAAATTTGGGTGAATATCATGAGTTTTAATGTGCTTGAATAACGATGTTGTGCTTGAATCAACAATACCTATAATCTTTTTACATGTATTACACTCAGCTTTTCTTTTCTCCACTTGAGTGAAATATTCCCAAACTTTCGATGTTTTTTGTGACATCGTTTCTAAGCTGAGGGGGGAAATAAATTAAAAATTTATAATAAATTGATTTCAATAATTAGTAATTACCTTTTTTTCATAGATAAAACAGATTCGTCAATTTTAATAATTGTCACAAAAACAAAATAATATTGAATTATTATGCTAAGAGTCATAGCCTATTACTAGGTATAGGTAGCTAGATATATTGTATATTATAAAAATTGAAATTTCAAAACCAAATTTTGCACTTTTGAAATTAAGTTTATTTTTACTGACATACTAACCTACACTAACTACACTAACTACACTCTTACTACGTATGAAATAGATTTGATTTTTATTTTCATTCAATATTGAGTTTTAAAGTCTTCTGATCGTTTCTTTGTTTCTTACGTTGAAAAATAAAAATCTAGTTGTTCTGCGAATTCGTACAAAGAAATTTGATGCCAAATCAACATTGTACATTCAATATTAATATAGGCGTAAGCGACAATGAAATTTAATAAATCAATAGACGCTTTTTTTGTTTAATTTTAAAAATTTTGGACTCGGGACTCGTTGAGTGTTAGATTCGAGTACCAAGTCCGAGTAACTATCCAAATATTCGACGAGTCCGAGTCGAGTTGAGTTTATAAACCCTAATATTGATTCAACTACAAGAATTTTAGATGCTTTCGTCATATTTTATAAAGATCAAATTGTTGGGCTAGAACTGACTTCTAGACCCAAATTTCTAATTGTGACTGAAATGTGTAAGTACACAGCATGCAAAAAGCAAAAAGTATAGTTAAATATTAAAAACTACACCAAATAAACAATAGTAATTAAAGGAAAAAACAACAAAAACCTAAAACACAGAAATTAAATAAAATTATACAAAAGCAAGAAGTTATGCAAAATCTAACTCAAAAATACCCAAATAAACATAGAATTACAAAAAAAAGCAAACTCGAATAACTTAAAAGATGGTAAAAACAGTAAAAAATTCCAGAAAAACCCAGAACATTCCATAAAAATGGCGATGACCATCATAAAAGCTACCTTAAACAATAAAATTTAGTAAAATAAATAAATAATCTTAAAATAAAAAATCTTAAAAAGAAATTTATAAAACATCTGTTGAGGTCTGTAAATTAAAATTAAAAATTTAAATAAAATTTAGGATAATAATTCAAATGGAAAGTAAGCGAGGGAAAAAGGCAAATAAAAGCGGGATCGTGCACAGAATTAATAGTAAAGGAAAGTGCGATGAAAACAGTATTAGAAAATGCAAAAAGCAATTACGAAAGGCGAGAATCCGGAAATCCGAGAAAAATCAATAAATGGAAAAATCATCGAAATCGAATGGGAAAAACGGGACAGGTATAGATTAGCTAATGGTCAACAAGATGATGGTTAGGGATTTATCAGAAAATGGTTAGGAAGGGTCGAAAAACATTCAAACGTATGAAAACAGAAAACGTTAATTAATTAATTAATTGGCTAATGGAAAACCCGAGCTAATGGGAAACCCGAGCCAATGGAGAACCCGAGAGATAAAGGAAACCCGAGCTGGGTAAACAAGAAGAAAGGCAAACAAAAGGAAGATTTGGGCACATTAGCTTGACACAATGATTAATGGGAAAAGAGTAAGGAGAAGATAGCGCGCGTAGGAAGACCGGTAGGGCCATTAATTATCTGGATTCGTTGGACCATTATGGGTGACAGCCGAAGCAAACACGTGGGAGAAAATGTCAAACGAAAGATTGGCTCGGCAATAACCATTTGTCATCCTGATTTCGAGGAGTATATAAGCAAAGGGAAAATCAGAGAAAATCGGCATTCTGCCTCAGCTAAGGTTCGAAGAATTAGACTGTAGGAAAAGTGGTAAACGAATTAGGGAAGTGGGGAAAAGAAGAAATAGAATTAAGAATACGGAAAGGCGAAAAGGGATCAAACCAAACAGAAACCGAGGAAAACGAGAGTCAACAGAACTAAAGGATCAAAAGGTGAATATTGTTTGTTTGCAAAGCATCAACGCCGAGCAGAGAATCGTATAAAACTTTGATTGGTAATTGTAGCGTGATAATAAATTGTGAACCTGTTGTTTCAATATACGTTGGGTCGTTCATTGTTTTGATTTAAAGAACACAGGAGTCAGACAGAACCGACTTGAAATAATCCAAAACCCAACACATCAGTTAAAATAAAAATTAAATTAAAAGTAATATAGAATGTTCTGGAACCGTTCCAAATCCATCATGGACGTGAAATTAACGAAAAATAATTAAAAAATAAAAATTTAAAAATAAAAACAAAAATTATGGCACAAAAATTGCCATTAAAAATATCAAAATCGCGAAATAGAAAATTCTGGAATAAAAAGAATTCGAGTTTGTTTTAATGCATCAATACATACACGTGTACAAAATAGGTATATATACTGACACGTTTCAGTCACAATTAATCACTTTTTTTTATGCCAATATTTCGTTAACGAAAATTTTGTCGAAAAACTAATAGTAAGTAATTTTTTTATTGATGTTTTACCTATGATTAATGTAATTATTTTAATGTAAATCCATTTTAACATCCTTAAGACCTATTTTTTTTATTTTTTTTTTCTTTAAATACGACTGGTCAGCGGCGTCTTAGTGCGTCTCTATTTAGTCCTGCATTTGATGTTAATTTTTCTAAAACGAAACATGCAGACATGCAATATCCTTTATATAAATTTTTTTTTGTTCGGTCATCGGAGGTCGGCCACTTCATGGTTCTACCATGGAGTTGTGTCGATAAAACCCCTCCGCTATGGCTCCAACTATTTATTTATCGGTCGACAGCGATGTTTCGACTCAACACTACAGTAGGGCTTGTCGTAGCGGTCACAGTGGGGCCGTGTAAGCAAGCATTCTTCCCGAGTTGAATGCAGAACATAATTAAACTCAACATTAAAAATCTCATACAAGAGTTTCACACTAGGATCATAATTGAGTAGATCTCAGACCCAAACTAAACACACGTAGTCGGTTGAACATCATGAAAAAGCTCGATTATCTCTATACGTTTGTCGAACCTCATTGAGATATATAATTCTATAAAATTTTTCCTAGAAGTAAACGTAAAAATCCTCGTAAAGAAGTTCGACAAGCGCAAATAATAAAATGAAAGTACTCAATTATTTTTTTAAAATCTATGGCTCAAATCAGTAGTCGAAGTTATGACCTATGAAATATGTCTTGTGAATGGGCTTAAAAATGTAGTTTAAAAATGCTAGATGTTCATAAATTATGAAAATAACTTTGCTTAGAAGTATAATTTATAAATATTAAATATAATTTTATACTGCACTTAAAAATATAATTTATAAATCTCACATTATGAAATATACTTCATGTCTTATTTAAAATATAAAGTATGAAGATACTATGATACTAAAGAATAAATATAATTTTAGGTTATACTTAAATTATACTCTACAAATATTGAATTAGAAACATAACTTTGTATCATCGTTAAAAATATAAAGTATTTTATATAATAGTATCAATTGATAAAATACAACTTTATTAAATTACGAAATCCAATTTTAAAATATAATGTAGAAATGTACAATGGAATCTTATAAGCTACCTAAATACACAACCCCTAAATTGGAAACTAGAGTTTTTATATAAAAATATAATTCACGAGTGTCAAAAGGTATAATGATAATTTCTATTCCCTCCATCGATAATTTATACATATCTAAATTATAACGTAGTATTATACATTTACTTAAATATGTAATTGATTACGAACTATAATTTGGCTGAATATCCAAAGTATAACTTTAGTTTGATATTTCAACTGGGTATATAATCTCGAGATGTTTAGGTCATATTTTCTGTAAATTCCGAAGTATAAACTCTGATTCTATGATTTTTACTTATGATGTATAAACCAGACACCTAATCTTATTTGGCTCGTAATTATAATAATTATTCAAATTTTCAGATGATAAATTAGTTTCATTTACTTTATACCCCCTCTAAAGACCTTTTGACTATAATTTTTATTTTTTTTTTCAATGTTTTAAAATAAAAGGAAACTTCGTTCCACTTATTAAAAATCCTTGTGTAGAACAATTAACCAAATACACTCATGCCCAAAAGTATATGCCCATACTCCAATGTGAACCCAAATAATTATTTGCAAATAACTCGAACAGAAATTTACCATAAAAATGCTTTATTTACATGGAAAAATTATTGAAATCACTTGTATATATAAAAGCATTCAAAATGAACAGCGGTAATGGTAGTTAAATAATTGTGATGTCATTCTTCATTTCTTCCAGTTGCATTGGTGAGGTCGCTTTCCAAATCCGACGAATAGCCTGAAGCGAGTCGGTTTTATAAATCCATAGGGAATTCAATCAATCGGCTGACATTCCAAATGTTATATTGGGTATTGCATTCTTACGATCTCGAAAGTTCTGATAACCAAAATTTTCTGAATCAAAAATATCCATAGAGACGTTTCCGGAAGCATTACGACGAACCTATTTAATCATTATAAGTTACAGATTATGAATTATACAAAATTATACTTACTAAGGAACCAAACGATTTATACGATACGCATGTTAAGAAATCTATTTTTGGTAACGTGTAATCATGTTAGACGATCAGTAGACCAATCAGATATTTGATGTAAAATACGCTGTGAGTCACTCGGTGACGTAATTGTACATTCTCGCATCCTTGATTAAATGAACAAGATTAACTGTTTCAGCTATCTTACAATTATTGTAGGTTATATGGAACTTATAAATTGTAAACCAAAAGTTTGCACTCTGCTGGGACGTAGAATTTATAAACACCCAAATTAGCAACCCTGACTTCACATTTCAGATAGATATCTAATCGACAACGGACCAAAATCTAGATTATAGTTCCGTATTTAGTATATAATTATCAGAGCCAAAGGTATAAAATATAAAACTATAAATAGTGAAAAGAAAATTTATAAATCATAAAGTATAAATTTCTAAATCAAAAATATAACTTATGAAATAAAAATTAGAAAATGTAAATTATAAATTTGTAAAATGTAAAGTTATGAATTGAAAATCAGAAAATTAAGAATTATCAAACTTAAATTTATAAATTATGAAACATGAAGCAGAGATTATAAAATACAAAATAGAAAGTCGTAAAGTATTAAACTATAAACTGAGATATATATAACTAGAAACTGTAAAGTAGACATTCGTAAATGGTAACATATAAATGTGGAATTATAAACAGAAATCCTTAACTTGTAAAGGTAACTTCCTAAATCGTAAAAGAAGAATTTCTAAAATTAGGAAATAAGAACCTCGAATTGTAAAATAGAAAACTATACCACTATTATTATTAGCACTATCATCACTATTATTATTACTAAAATTATCATCATCATTACTATTATTACCATTATTACTGTTATTTTTAATATTATTATTATTATCATTGTTATTATCATGATTAGCATTACTATTATTATTATTATTATTGATATTATTATTATTCTTATTATTATTACTATTATTATTATCATTATTATCATTACTAACATTATTCATCGATCTGATATCGATTTGGGAATTTCCCGGAAATTTAAAATTAGAAGTAATCAAAGCATTTTCGTTAAAATAATTTATTACTTTACCAGGAAGATTAACTTTATCTTAAAATCAAATCAAAATACAAAATTTCAAACGGAGTTTATTAATCTGAATCACTAAGTTTCTTTATACTGTTTTTCTATGAGCCACATGATACCAAAGTCCTTAGGGCTCAATTGCGGGATCATCCCAAGGAATTGCATTTCTTGTGGTTGGAGAGCTTTGGATTGTTCTTTGTCCTCCGTTTCAAGTTTTGCGCCCGGTTCAACGACTTGCAGATTACCGTAGTACATTAGTACTTGATAGCCAATCACATTCCCTACATTCCTCTTTGAGTAAGCTGTGCCCGGTAAAGAGAGATTGTTGGCCGGAGTGCCCTTGGAACAAACAAAACTCAATATCCCTTTAAACTCGATTGTCAAGGCAATCGCCAAATTTTCTCCTTAGCATCGTCAAGCTATCTTTGTTCATGTGAGGGACCATAGTATATTATTGGTCGATAGTAACTGATTCGAGATTTGGGCCAACTACTAATATCACTAAACTATTATTGAAAAATTTAAGACATAAACATTAAATACCTGAATTTATTTCCTTTATTTTATCCATGCTGACTAAAATTATAGCATTTGGAAATTATTGCGTAACCTTGATAACGATTACTGCGATAAAACAACGGAAATAAAAAGCCACAAACAAGAGTGATGATGATAATTATTAATGCCTAATTTGGATAAAATCCTGTTTAATTTAAGTAGTTAAAAATTATATCGATGAAATATATAAACAAAAAAATTTTTTATGCTAAAAGCAGTTATATCAATTGTAGTAAACTTGATCATTAATGTGTTATTTATTTCGATATATTTTATCATAACGACAATTTGTAAGTTACGTTGGTTAAACATGGGTTTTAACGGTTATCCTCCAGGCATGACACAATCCAACGATAGCAGCAGCATCGAAGAGGACGAGCGATGGACGATCACCCGACTCCGCACTCGGTACATTTGGTACCATATTCATCGGTGGTGTCAGGGACGGGACCTGGACTGCGCAGGAAGAGTGATCCGACAAGGCCCCGAAGCAGATGCCCCGGCATGGGTGAAGGTGGAACCGGAGAATAACCGGTTGCAGGAGGCCCGAGATCAAGCGGCCTGGGACGTGGAAGCCGCTCAGACCCGGCTTAAGAAGATAGACCTGCAGATCAGGGCAGAAAGGGAAGGGGTGCCCCTGGAAGAGTTAGAAGAGGCCGAGGCACCTCCGAGGAAACGAGGGAGGCCCCGGAAGAACCCTGCCTAATCCGACGGCAGTGGTGGCTTAAACAAACTATGTGATCAATCTAACATAATGTTATTGTGATTGTGTTTGACTTCATTAGTAGTTGATACGACAAATTGTAGAATTTTTACTTTATTAAAATTGTTAATATTATATTTGGTCATGTGTCTTCCTCATATAATAAATTATTTTCTCTGTGATTGTATTTGGGCCTTATAGTTTATGGGGTGTCTTCAGGATCGGGGTGACCTTCCCCATCCTTCATCTATTAATTTTACGCAACTAATCGAATCACCTTTACGCACATGACAGCGAGCGATGGAATTTTATTATTGTTTTCATTCAGTGTACCAGTTGCTCGAAAACCTACGTAAGGACCGCGAACGGGCCCAGCAACAAGCCGAAGACCTTCGAAGTAGGGTCGAGAAGCTCAAGGTCAAGTGCCGGGAGCTCGAAGGTACTTGGTTCAGTCCGGCTGAGATGAAGAAACGGACAACCCACATCTCGCAACTCCAGACCCAGGCGGAGCAGGACCAACTCGAAATCCGAGCACTGAAGATACAAGTGCGCTCGCTCGAGAGCAAACTGAACGAAAGGTTCATCCAGGACACTCTTTGCGAGCAGATTCGCCCACTTCCCGTGGAGCTGGCCAAGATATACCCACCAGCCCAGGCAAGCAAGCCGAAACGTAAACGGCTAGGGCGGAATGCCCGAGACAAATTGAAAAGGGCCTGGCTGGCCGAGCAAGAAAAATCGAAAGAGTCTGAAGCCAATCCACGATCCTGAGAGACGTTCGAGAGTGTGACCCTCCTGAGTAAACAGACCTTGTAATATAGTAGTGGTTAAATAAATGATTCTTGTTGTCTAATGAGTATGTGATTAAACTTTGCGGTTGTCTAGAACAAGATGGTTGACAGAAAGGCGTTTGGGAAAACAATCTCGATAAGGGACCGAAATAAATCGGACACGTGCCTTCTATCGGCGTCCGTGAACCCATACAGTGCTCGACAATTATAGTGCTCTTAACGCGCTCACTTTTTGCGAGTACTCAACCCCTTGGTACAGTACCAACGTTGATTGCTCAACGGGTACCAAGAGGAAAACAATGTTGTATTCTGGGTTACGCTGGTAACAGCATAAAAACGTAATTAATCAACCACCAGTAACCCACCAAAATGAAGGAATCGTTCTCAGAACGTCAAACTTTAATTAATGCTCGTTTAAACCCAGAATTTTCTGGAATTATAACTTTTGAAGAAAGTTATGAAAAATGTAGTTCACTGAAAGATAATAGTATAGAATATCATCCTGCTTTTGTTTATATTAACAATGTCATTATATTAACATAGTTGTGCAAGCATACAGTTTCGATCAAAACAATCCTCGTCGTATATTCACATAATCACCGACAAAATCAGCAAATTTTTGTCAGACCAAGACCAAAACCACATTTCTAATGCCTCACCTGAAATCACTGCTAAAATTAATAATGCAATGCAGAACTGAAAATGCACCACAAAAAGTCTCGAAATAATATGAATCAACGATATTTGAGATAATTGAGATATTTAACATATTTAAAACATATATTTATAGTCTTCAAACTCTTTTTAACCCTTTTATACGGAGTGTACAATATATTGTACACAGTTTTGTGTGCTGAATATCTGTTGTACCTTTTCGAAAATATAATGTGAGAAGTACTTTTTAAGAAAATTGAAGTTTGTTCTAGTACATTTTAATAATTTAAATTATTTTTTTATTTTCTTGCATAATTTGAGTCCCCTTACTAGGTTTGATGGTCTAGATAATTAATTTACCCACAGAATTAATTCCCGAATGAAAGGGTTTATATATATATATATATATATATATATATATATATATATAACTATATATTATAGTCTTCAAGCTCTTTATATATATATATATATATATATCACTACCAATTGAAGGAAATTATGATAAATTAATAACTTATCAAAATATATTTACATAAATAAAATCAATAAAGTTATCATAATTGTCCGACCAGGATTCTGAACTTCATAACCTATAGTCGTTATTATGTGAATGCTTATTCTATACCTATTATTTCTTATAATTTCTTAGTATTTTAGTTTGATAATTTTTATTATTTTTCCATCTTCTAACATTTATGTACCTGCATGTTTAATCATAAAAAGTTGGCTTTCAGATTTATTAATACGGAATGTGTATCAAAATCGTAGTAATGCGACAATGGAGGTGACCAATGTTTGGAGATTGATAAGGGTTGTTAGAAATAGGAATCTGCAATGAAATGATAATGAACGGAATGACATCAGGTGTAAAAGTAATAAAGTGAATAAAAGTAAGAAACAATTTTTGCTAGTCAGGGAATCTTTATAGTAGTGTAAACATAAATTGAATTTCATTTGCCAAACAGAGACTTACTTTTGCGGATAAAAGTAGTGGCCGAAAAGATTCCCATTTTCAAGCGAATAATGTGAGGAAACGGCTATAAAATACTAAGTAAATGCGATAGATTGTGGCCCATCAATGGTGATGAGTATTAGGTGTAGTAAGGCTCTCGAACCTATTAATAAAAATGGAGTCGTCGTTGACCGATAGACTGCCCAAACTTTTGAGTGAAGTAAACCAGCTCCATCTTAACCATCGTCACACAGAGATCATTCCAACTGTGGTAGCTCAAAGAAAGTCGCCGGCATTCGATCTAAACATAGAAAAATTATCATTTACCATTATTGATTCAGGACCATTTTCTAATTTCATATTGTTTTATTTATTTATTTTGTAATATAATGTAACAAAATGTGACTGAGGACTGTCTTTTTTGTTTCACGAATGATGAATGACGACAATTAATATGATCGGAATGTTCATCGGGTATGATTGAGGTTTATTTGAGAAACTTTAAGGAACCGTGAATGAGAGTAGAAATAGTCTGGACATTTTACGTGAATTATTACTAATTATAGGACTCCAATATAGAGTTATAAGAACTTTTTTCTATTTTCACCTCTGATTTCTTTTCAATTGACATTGTATTTATTAAAATAATTGACTATGAATCACTGAAGATATAAAAAAAACATCGATATCTTTACTGATTCATAGTCAATTTTTTTAATAAATACAAAATCCAATATAGAATTGTTAATATATGCTATAAAAATGTCACTTATTAACTATTTCCTTTTTTGTTTCTTTTTCAGTGAAGATATCATTATAAAATATCCTGTACCTAACCCTAACCCTAACGTGAAAGTAAAAGCTTGAGTAAATTAAAAGGATCCATCAATGAAAACGAAAAGAGGTTCCCATTATGGCGTCTACTCTTAAATGGATGTTAGATGCCTAAAGCGGCGGAATCAAACACTAAAAATCTACTTTATTTTGTCAATAAACCTTTTTATTATTTATTTTTGATTAGATTAAATTGATTATTCTTAATTGAAGGTATGAAGAATTCTTAATTTTTATCTTAAACATGGAAATGTTAGATTGATAAAAGGTATAGTGATTAAAATGGGAATACAAAAATGACCATTCTAAGTTAAAGAAATCTTCTAATAGATGTCTACAAACTTAAGACTCGTCAGAGCATTAGCTGTTTCAAAAGAGGAAATTACCTATTGCTGACAGCCATAGTATAATATTATTGAGCTATTTATTAATAAGTCTGTTAACTTCTGATTTCTAGTGTTCTTTTTACAAATCAAATGACTTAAATCCAACACAGAACAAAGTTAGTGATTCTCAAAACAAGTTACAGATTGCTATTATATATACACTATTCCTTTGAATCAGTTTGATTACTTTAAGGATGTTGACCCAATGGGAAATTGCATTTTCTACATCTATTTATTAAAAAGCTCGATTAAAGTTATTTGTCACTTCTTCTAACTTCTTCTGTTTAACTTTTGATCCTCTTTGTTTCATTTCAAACTCTAAATTTAGTTTTTTTTCCAACCAAATGGTAACTAGTCTTTCTGCAGCTCCTTTTTTAAATCCTTCCAACAATGATAATTAAATTGATTGTCTTCACAATAAACTAATTTGTCCAGTCTCTCGACCTCGCGCTTGAGACATTTTATCTAATTCAATACACAAATTACTTTAATAACTACTCGGGGATCCCACACAATTCGGCTTTCAATACAACTCGGCTTTTTATACAACCTGAGTTTCTCATTGACTGGAATTTCCCATTATCAAATTAATTCATTTTAATTACTTTTTTATTTCCTGATAACTTTCTCTAGGTCTTATGATGTTCAATCAAACCCATTTCCCCTGAATAATATTAATTTTCAATTTTTAATGATTTTTAATTAAATTTTGTAGTTTTATTATTTTTATAGTTTTTATTGATTTTAACCATGCTTCTATTTCTTTACCTTCTTATATTAACTCCAACAATATTACATGCAGGGATATTTGTGTTGGGCTAGAACTGAAGGTTTTGGAATTTGTTTTAACACATGCAACGCACTAAGTTGAATTAAAATTTAAAAAGTATTACAGGACGGGGACAAAAACTTATAGAGTTAACTTATGTGCAGAAGAGCGACAGTAAAAGGAGTAGTTCTAAGAAAATCGAATTCAATACCAAATCGAAACAAGTCATCCTGCGCAATTCAATCATAATACAAATAATGCTCATATCGAAATATCTTAATTGACTATCTTGTACATATTTGATTTAATCGTACACATTCTATTATTCAAATTTATTTATTAAAAGTTTGACATATTTTATTTACTCACAGTAAATTACTTTGCTCTATTTGATTTTATGTATTTGATTTAATGTAGTAATTTATAATATCAAATAATATAAGTCAATATTATATTTAATAATAATTTAATCTTTTGAGTAATATTTTAGAAATAATCTATTAACTAAATCTTATCAATACTTCCAGCATGGTTGTCAATTGCAGTAGCAATGGGTATATTGAGGTTAAAAATCAAGATCATTTGGTGTTTTCGAATCAAGGTAAACCCTTAAGTGATATAAAGCGTAATGAATTAGCAATCCGGAACCCCAACATTAGATTATTTCATATATCAACCCACCAATATCATATAACCCAGGAACCCCAAACATTATTATGCTTTTGTGAATTTTTGAGGTATTTAATCAAATAAAACTGAATGTTTACTAACTTGTATTTTTAATTATTCGTACTCTCGCATCCAAGAATTACTTCGAATAATTTAGGTGTTACTTAATTTGCAAAGAAATGAATTTTTTCGCTAATATTTTCTTCTATAATTAAAGTTATAATATAAATTAAGAAATAAATTTTTTAAACTCCCGAAGACTGAAATTTTATGTTTCATTTTGAATATGAAATATATTGGAAAATTTATTAATATAAAATCTAATATAATAAAAATTATTTATTTATCATATTTGTTTTAATTACTATCTTTTTCAATTTTTAGAAGCCATAGTGCAAAACTAATTTTTTTATTTTAGATGGAAATTGCTCCGAATAATACTATATATGTCAATAATCTAAATGAAAAAATTAAAAAGGAGGAACTAAGAAAGGCGTTATATGCGGTGTTTTCGCAATTTGGTAGGATTTTGGAAATTATGGTTAGTAAGCGATTAAAATTGAAAGGTCAAGCATTTGTTATTTTTGAAAATATAAAAAGTGCTACTGAAGCTATCAATTCCATGCAGAGTTTCCCATTTTATGACAAGCCCATGCGTATACAATATTCTAAAACCGATTCTGATATTATATCAAAGAAAAAAGGGACTTTCGTGGAAAGACCTAAAAAGAGTCCAGAGGAGTTAGTTAAAAAGAAGAAAAAGCGTTTGACTATTAAGTCTGAAGCTAAATTAAGTAAATTTGGGAAAAGTGGTAAAGGTAGTAACCCTGTTGATCCAAGTCAAATGCCGGATCAACCACCGAACAAAATTCTATTTTTAACAAACTTACCTGAAGACTCAAATGAATTAATGATAAGTGTATTGTTTAATAAATTTAATGGATACAAAGAAGTGAGAATGGTTCCCAGTCGACCGGATATTGCATTTGTGGAATTCGACAATGAAAATAATTCAGGTAGAGCCAAGTCACAGTTACAAAATTTCAAAATTAAGCCAAATCACCATATAAGAATAACATTTGCAAAGAAATAATGTTATTGGTGTGATTTTGTATAGTCTCTTGTGTGTGATGGATTAATAGTTAATGAATGCAATAAATATTAAAGCTCTCTTTTCTATCCATTATAAGTATGTGCTGTTTTAGTTTTTGTTATGCTGGATTAGTAAATTTTATTTTCTATACTCTAGAGTCCAGTGCCTACCAAATGCAGTTGGTTTCACTAGTAGGCTATTTCATATTTTTGTTACTATTGAAAAATTAGTATTTTAGTTGGAATATTTGTTGATACAAGCTGTCAGTTTTAAGTAATACTTTATATATATATATATATATACACAAAATATTGAAATGTTAAATTATGTATAAATTAATAAGATTTATCTCTATTATATTTAACTTATTAATGAAACTAATTATTTTAATGTAATATTAGTAAGACACTAAGTAAGTTGTAGCTAAATGTGGCGTACAAATTATTCACGTAAACGTGTGATCAGAGAATTGCTCAGATGAGGTCTAATATCGATTTTTTAATAAAATAATCAAAATTCAAGTGAGTCAACTCACTATTAATCTGAAACCAAATTAAAATCACTCTTTCAGGCGGATCTGCTTTTGCAGTACATTAAATTCCAGAGCTATAATTTAGGAAGTCAAAGGAATTCAATTCTGAGATAATAGACTTTAAACGGCCAAAGACATCATTTCAGTATTTGATTAATTTGCTATTCGGGATTTGGTTATTTTTCTGGGAATGTTATTCGTATTTCGCGCATGTAGAAATTTTTTAAAGTGTTGATTGAGTTACTGCACAGTGGATTTTATCTTTGATCCACATTGTAAAATTAATGATCATATTCTGTCCGCTGACGAAACCTTTAATTTTATGGCAACCGTTTAAGTGAATGTTTATATTTTCATTTGTTCGTGTTATAAGAAAAATAAGGATTGTTAATTGCAAACAAAATTTTGTCAATAGTTGATTGCAAAAATATAGATATATATTCATCGGGGAAAATATATTAAATTAGCAAGCATTTTAATTTCAAAATTAGATATTGAGCTTTATTTGTGTGAAATTAGGTGGTAAGTTCGAATTTCTTGAAAATGAAACATCACTAATGGAATTTTTTGTGTCATCTGGAACCAAAATTTATTTACTACAGTCTTACCCCGGTTAACGTTGTTAAATGGTTCCAGAAAAAAATTATAATTAAGAAAAAAATTCGCAATTAAATAGATTTAAAAGATTAAGAGAATTTAAAAAACCGTTACAGCGAAGCCACGCAACGTTACAGTGGGGTATGACTATAATGGTGGACTGACGTTACAGCGAAACAACTTTATTCGGGGCAACGTTATCCGGGGTATGACTGTAATGTAAAATTGAAAATAACCCAAGTAAAAATGGGACTAAATTTTCTGATTTACATTATCGTGGAATTTGGGGGTTTTCAAAAAAGTAAACTAAATTAAGATGTTATGTGGTTTGCATGCTGTTTACTACGCTACTCAAGTAACAATATGGTTTAACACCTGAGCCCTTATGAGTAGAATTAGGGAATACTTGCGAAAGATGAGTATTCAAATAAGTTTGCGAACCACCACATTCAGGTCCAAAGTAATTGTCATTCAAAATTTGAAGCCATTTATTACACTACTTCCTACAAAATCTCTAAACTGGACGAAATTTGAATTTGTGCCGCCATATAATCGTCGGCGTTAAATGGCGGTACTTTTACAATTGTTGTATCTTTAACATTAGAACAGAAATTTTCACTGCACTAGTAACTGTAATTTGGACAGTGAAATATACGCACATTTAAACAATGTAACTCCATTTTCATTAATAGATCATTACCCGCATTCAGATTCACTAAGTAATAGATTTTCGGGTTCTTGTTAGCCGATAGAAGGTCTTAAGTCATTGTTCATAATCTATTTTTTCTTAGATTATTGTTATTGATTTATGTAATTATTGTCCTTATTACTGAATATTTTCTTATTATCGTTTTCGAAAATTTTGCAAAGATATCTGTCCTTATTTCCCAGTTCATGAATCTTGTTACATACTAGTCTGCCATACTTGAGGATATTCCACTTGTTCTTCGGAAAATTTCAGCAGGTATCTGCTTATATTTCTAATTCAATTTGCCAAACTGATTCAAATTACTCCGTGATTCTCTAACATTAACCAAACTGAACCTTCTCTACTTCCAATCAATCTTACTCCCCACGTCACTAACTTAACTTGCTAAAATTCATAAAAAGGTCCAGTGACGAACTCGTTGGACGCCCTCCGAACGAATCCACTCCACTGAGTGCGGAAGACTCACGATCATCCGACCCGATACAAATGCACGAGGTATCTGCATACTGCGAACAGTTAAGCCATTTCAGTCTTCCAATAAAAGACTTAACTTTTAGGACAGAGTGTGATGAGTATTTGAGTTACCCTAATCACAACACTCGGAACGTATACCTATGAACCAGTTGGCGATCTAGTTAGGCTTCGGCTGCTACATAGGTGGTCTAAAACGAATATATTTTGTGTGGTCTCAAAAATATTCTTATGAATCATAGAAATAAAATTTTAAAAGAAAGATTTACAAAATATAATAATGATAGAAAGTAAAAAATTTATTTACTTAAAAAAATTACATTATAAATGAATAAACTTACCACAAAAGCATAATATAAAATTCATAAATCAGCGAAAAACTGGGAGCAAATTCAGTTTTAACAAGTTGTACACCAAACACCGCTGAAATACTTTTCCTATAATATAAGAAAAAATCAATAATCTTACATTATAGAAATATACATACTTACTTTAAATTCACGCTGATGTTCTCATTAATAGTGCAATGAGATACATTTTACACTATAAAAATCCAAAAAGTGGAAGAAAAATTAAATACTGCACACAAACACAACACATACTAATAAACATAAGCAAACTTTCGATTCATAGAAATGCGCCGATGAGAAACGTTTCTATAATAACTCTATTTTAGACAATTTTTAGGAAAAAAATTATCGCTGAAAATGTTTTTAAATGTATTTAAAAAAAAACTATTGTCATGAAAATGACGAAATATCATCGTAAGAATTATTTTTTAAAAGTTAAGTTAAAATTAAATTAAATATTCATTAGAATTTCTGATATTTGTTTTAAAAATATTTAATAAAAATACATTTTTGGCGATTGATTTAATTTTTTAATTATTAATTAAAAATATATCTGACTTACATTATATCAAAATAATTCCAAAATTATAATTATAAAATAAATTTCATAAAATTCCTAAAAACCTGAAAATTAATTAAAAATAATTTATATCACAAATGTTGACTAAAAGCAATATTTAAGAACTGGAATAATGATCTCATATCTATATGGGTCAAAATTCAAGTCTTAAAATTTACTTAAAATTAAACATCTTACCTTCAAAATTTTCTAAAATAAATTTCAAGAAATGAAATTTATTAAATTGGTGAGTCAATTTAATGATGTACACACTAAACATCACTATAGAAAATGTATCTCACTGGTGTTTGGTGTATAACTAGCTAATAAAATGAATTTTCAGCCGGTATTTATTCTGATTTGTACTGTTCGCCAACGCATTTCCTGCCACTCTTGTCAAATCAGATTGTGTGAAATTTTGATTGGCTGTACACACATGCACGAGTGCTGCCAGATTAGTATAAATTAATTTCCATGAATTTTTGTATTTAATTTATTGTTTTAAACAATTTTATTTAATATTTTATTTCGCTATTTATTTTACTTTCTGCCATAGCTCTTCGTATGTAAATACGACAAGTAATCTTTCTTAATTTTTGATATTGTTAATTATTTATTTTATTTATTATGTTTGGGTAATATATAAGGGCACAAAACAAAATAGAAGCACATGTAAAATTGTTGAGGTCTCACTATTTGAGATTCTCAACTTACTGGTTTTTATATCAAAATATATATGTCTATATATAACTTATCAGATAATAACAAAATCGGTTTATAAATGTTTATTACGAATAAAAGAAAATATTCACCTAAAATTCCAAAAGTGATTTACCAAATAGTGCGTGTGTTATTTGACAGTGGGTGCTTGTTGTGTTATTTATGCAAAAATTATGTGATGTATTTCGACAAAAATTCTTCTAAATTTTGTACTGTCGTGCTTTAAAAAACTTTCGAAGAATTTCCTTCCAAAGTTTACTGGTCAAGATACGACTTAATTTTAAGGGCGATTGCACTAATTTTGTGAGCGTTATTTATATGAAATTTTGGGCTACTATTTGTATTGTTTATTTATTTTTTGGTCATTAAATAAATATATTTTATTTTCTACCAATAAAAAGATTTTAGGGGTTGTTTGATCATTTTGTTTTGTTGGATCTACTGATGATTGGCTTTTTCGCTATACACATTCACCCTAAACTTGTTTGGCCCAGTCACTTGTTAGGACAAATGTATTAATGGGCCTGCCCCTGTCATCTAACAAAATCAATAAAAAGAGCAGAATGGTAAAAGTGCAAAAATTAATTAAAATTTGAAAAAATTGGAAAATTAATATTGATAGAGGGAAATGGGTAAGGTTGAACGCCAAATCAAGAGACAAACCCAGAGAGAATAATATAAATTTAGTAGGGGTTCCCATAAATGGTTATAAAGCAAAAACAAATTAATTAAAAATTAAATAATCGCTAATGGAAAGCCCGAGTCAACGGGAAATCCGGAGAGCACTGAGACACCATCGATTATATAATTATCGAAACAATTTGAGGAAAACTCACCCAAGTTCGAGCTGGGAATAAAAAAATTCAATTTTACGATCCCAATAATCCCAAAACGATTTTAAATAATATTTACACAATATTAGGTAAATGCCATCTCAGAAAAGTCTAAAAAAGTTGGAAAAAGAGGAGTGCCAGTTGGTTGAAGAAAACAATATCAAATTAGAGGACGTTTACGAAACTCCAAGAGAGAATTATAAAATATCGTACCAGAATAAAGGATTCTCTTTGGGCAACCTTTCTTGCGATAAACAAATATCTAGAAAGAAAGGTGCAAATATAGTGACTTAATGTAGTTTTGGTAATATTTGAATAAAATTGTCCTGTGTTGGGTTTTAATTATTTGTTTTGTAAAGGACACGAGGAGTCAGAGTTAAACGACTTTAATAAATCATAATCCAACAATTATCCATTTATTTTCGAGTTGGCAGATTTTTCGAATGCGTTGTTTTTCCCTTAACTATTTTGGTAATTGTAACTTCTAACGTTTATCATTTTTATTATAGGTATTTTATTTATCTTCGATGGGTTGTGTGCTTTACTTTGTATTATTTGATGTATAATCATAGATTTTAATTCGACTTTATACGGTTTCCATACTATTTATTTTTGACTTTTATAAAAAAGCTCTCAATTTTCAGCTCTGGCTCAATAATAATAACAAATATATATAATATGTCAATATCAATCACATGTAGGCTTACCACCCGTTCGGTTTACGCACGAACAGTTGGGTAATCAAATCAATTGTTCGCTGTTCGTTTGGCAACCAGATCGAACGTTAAAATGTTCGGTTATTGTATCAATTAATTAAATTCCATGTGTTGGGTTATTGAGTTGGTGATAAAATTTAATGTTACTCTGACTCCAAGCATGTCTTTATATAATTCACAAATAACACTTGACAATAGAAATCTTTATTGATAATCACAAATAAACTTTCACTTGACACTGACAATAAATTCAACACTCTTTTGGGTGACTATACAGTGCTTATTGCAACACTCGGTGAGGAATAGCACTTGTGTATAACACCGGATTAAAAGATCACAAATTACTGATTGGTTTATCAACTGGGACTTTGAGCTGGTTGTTTTCTTTGACCTTCAGAAATTTATTCAAATACTCTAGTAACTTCTTTTCGTTTTCTTTTCAACTAATTCTTTTCTTCAACTCTTCTCCAATAATTATTCTCCACAATCGTTTTCTTTACAATATTTTTCACAAATCGTTTGTCCAACAACGTTTCGTTCAACGTTGTCTAAATTTTTCCAATAATTTTCTCCCAAGTTTGTCTCCAAAATTGTCTCAATTTCGCGACACTTTTTGGCTCCCTTTTGTCTAATTTTGTCTCTCGCGTTTCGTCTCAATTTTGCGTCACTCTTTGTCTCTCTTTTTGTCTCCCTTTGGTTCTAATTTCATGTTCACCCGTTTTCCCTTATATAATTTGCTTCTCTTGTGGCACTCCAGATAATCGAGTGTTTTTCCACTTTCCATCTACTGCTTTTCCCGACTGTCCCATTTTTATCTCTGACAGCTGTCAAGTTATTTTTCCCTTTTTCCTTTCTTGTTTGGCCGCCTTCTCCCATCAATTCTATTATCACTCGCAAGCTGTCGAGATAAGGATATTGTTGTTTTCCTTTTTCCCTGATTTTAAAATTCCTTTTTCCTTTTTGTACTAATTAATTAGTACTGGCCTTGATTTTTATTTTCCTGTTTGATAACTTTTATTTCCTTTCCCTTTCTCATTTTTGATTTCTTTTCACTTCCGTTTTCTTTTCTGAGTCTCTATAGATCGTCCCGTTTGTCATGGCGATCTTCCCCCAGGTAATTTTATTTATTTCTTCATGAATTATTATTTAGGTATTCTCAACACATGTAAAAAAATTAAAAAAAATTAATTTAGCTTAAAAATATTGTTTTACGTTAACTTAATGCCGCTATCAAAATATATCTGGAAGAAGAAGTGATAATTCTTTCATAATGACTGATATATTTATTTAATATATTATGAAATAAAAAGTGTTAATTTTAATTTTTTGTTTTTGTTTTTTCGCTTTATACATTTAATATTAATATTTAAATAAATATTATAGATACACTTATTATAAAATTGATTTTTTATTTAAATTATTATTATTTTTTTTAATTCGTTTTGTTGTTCGTATATCGGTCGAGAAAAAGGTGGTAACCCTAATCACATGGATAACGTCAGATATTACACTATTGCACTTTTTGTTAGTGACACACATACATTTATTATTGGATAGTTTTTTTAATATTTTAATTATTTTTTTTTGATTTAGGCCCATACTTATTGCACTTTGGTTTACTTATATAAACAATAATAATTGTTTTAAAAAATCAATAAATAAAATAATAAATTGAATAAAATTGTAATTGAAACTATGGTAAGTAATATATCCCTGCAAAATAATTTTAGTTTGTATTTTGTTGATAGCGTGAAATAATTTGTAGTCATATTGGCCAAGCTGGAGTTCAAATTTCAAGTACGGTATGGAGACGTTTTGCACTGAACACGGAATTCAAGCCGATGGAGTTTTAAAAAACAATTATGATGATGAAAACCAGAGTTTTCGCACATTTTTCCAAGAAATACCAAGTGGTCAATTTGTTCCAAGGGCGATTTCTATAGACTTGGAACCATCAGTTTTAGGTGAGTTTATTTTTATATAATTAAATGATAAGTTGATAAAGTTAGCAACTTACAAGTTATACTTTTAAAAAAGTACTATTTTATTTTTTATGAGTGTTCTTTTATGTGTTTTATATAAATTATTTGTGCACCTAGTTTAATGCAATTTAAAGATACAATATTCAATAGACACGAAGTATTGTATGGAGGACCTTTACATCACTGTAAATTTGATATATTTTGTTATAATTTATATATTTTTATATATATTTCATATTATAATGCTTTTATTAATTATATATGTTATTCATTTGCGGTTTTTAATATATCAAAAAGCACGAGTCTATCATATTTATTTAATGTTTTATTTTGTAAAGAGAAATATATTAAATAATGAGGAAATTTCATATTAGATCAGGTATGGCCAACAGCTTCAGTTCACGGGCCAAAATGAGCATAAATACTTGTAGGCCAGACGGGATATTGAAATAAAGAACATGTAAAATAGGTAAATAATATACGAAAATAATTTGTTTTATTGATGAAATTTTATTCTCGACTTTGTTCATGGTTAAACATAAATTAAAAAAACATTTTTTGAAGTCATCATTAAAAGTAAAATATTTTAGTAATTATGAATGAGTATATTTATTTATTAATATTCATTGATAATTATTTCTTTTTAATATTATTTATTAATATTAATTAATATTAACCATTTCGTTACCACGAGTATAGATACGTCTTTAAACATTTTTTCTTTACTGCGGCATATACTAACTATGAAAAACATTATAATTAATAACTCCAAAAATTTATTAATTATAAATTTGCGATGTCAATATCTGAATCCCATCTGAAGGTGATAATGATTTGGATGCGATACCCGTGCTGGATGAAAAGTTTCTTCTGAATTGTTACTGCAAATTTTATTGGTGAGCTTCATCTCTTATATTCTTGTTTCTCTTTATTTCCAACGTGCCTATTTTCTATTCTGATTATTTAAACAAATGGTATGTTTTCTATATATCTTCTAGTATACTATAATATTATATATATAAAGTAGAGGCACTACACGGCAGTTTATCTACATCAACCCGCTTTCTAAACTTGTTATTATTCATTAAAAATCATTTTGTTGATGTCCGAAGTACAAAATTCTCTTTTCTTTAGTTTTGATGATAGCTTACGTAAGTTTCTGCTATTCTTTCTAATCGTACCACAGGTTCCAGTAGCTAGGGAAAATGGTGCCCCTGGTGCCAAAAGAATCCAGCACTCCCATTAATTATGTACTTACAGGAATGGAATTGGTCTTGAAGAGTCAAATTAAGATGCAAAGCTATACAATGCTTAACCGAACTTATATTATAACGAAAACCAATTAATTATAAATATTTATTATACATATGTATATACATTAATATTGAAAATTTATTTACTCCGTATTTATTAAACCTAAGTTCAGAGTTTTGATCATTAAGTTCCTATTAAGGTTACTATTATAATATATTTGAAAAGATCAAGTGATCAACTTTAACATTTAACATTGAATTCTAAATAAAAGAAATTAAAGATAAATTAAATTAAAGATTATCATCAATTGTCCTTCCTTCTTTCAAACGATTTTCAAAATCTTTCCAGCCTTAGTAGCATTTTCTATGCTCAAAACTGTTTTCATGATCAGCCACCTTCGGATTTAGTCGCCCGTTTGCAAAAACCTTTAGATAGACCAGAAAAACAGTTTTGTTTTAGTTTAACTTTTGAAAACAGTAAACATGGAAAGCAGAATATAAAATTTAATATGAAAAAAAGGAAGAAAAGCAAAAAAAAATTGAATGATCATTTCACAGTTTTGGCGCCCTTCGACTCGGCGCCCGGGGCGGTCGCCCCATTCGCCACCCCCTAGCTACGGCTCTGGCTCACTAAAAGTAATTAAAAAATATTTGAATCATAAAACAATGCTTGAAATCATCACTTGGGCTTTATTCCTTTTGAAAATCGGCTATATTATTCAAATTTATTTTAGATAATTTGTTTTTCTAATTTTAAAATTGATCATTTTTCTTTGTCATAAAAATAAGTCAAGATAATTTGTCATCAGATCATTCCGATGATGATATTGAAGTTTATTATTCTTCATTAAATTCTTCAAGTTTCTATGAAACAATGCACCCATGAACCTGGGCCACAAAACATAAATGAAAACAGTGAGCTAATCGAATTATTTGAATCCATGGTATTGTACAAGGAAGATTGCCTTTCAAGCAATACATTTCTTCAAAACGCCATCGATTTGGTATAAGACCTTTCGAACTCGTTGATCCGAAAACAAAATATATACAAGATATAATCATCTATACATGCACATATACAGAAAAAACCATGTCGACAATTTAGGTACAAGCGAATATATTGTTTATACACTTATACAATCTTATCTCAAAAAAAATTATCATATATACCTCTAGTTATCCATACCTTTTCTTTATCTTTACGAAAATGATACTGGAACGTTTTTGCTGCGAATAATGTATTTAATGAAAAATTTTCGACTATAAGATAGTCATTGACAAGGAATATCTTATAATCGAAATTTTTTTCATTAAATACATTATTTGCAGCAAAAAGGCTTAAATTATCATTTCATTGTTTTAAATAATAAATGCTGCTACCAAGATATCATCACTTTATACTAAATGTAGATTAGTTTATGAAAATGGTTTGCCAACTAAAATCGCTGGTGAATCCACTATTAACGTGAAACTTGGTAAATTTGAAAAA